>CAUYLG010036944.1:0-10720 GCA_963573385.1 Cacajao melanocephalus
TGGTTTATACTATCAGTGGCCACTGGACTTAGGACTAGTCCAAGACCTTGATCTAGATTTTGACCTAGACCTAGACTGTGATCTTGACTGAGATTTGGATCTAGGTGGTTCTTTTTTCCTTGATTCCTTTTCATATCTTGAGCCAGACTTATAATGTGTTTTGGAATCTGTTTTAGAGGTGCCTCTAGTTTTGGTGTGAGATGCAGACCTAGAACGTGATTTAGCCTTCATTTCTTTCTTGGGCTGGGACTTGGACCGTGATCTTGAATTGGATTTAGATCTTGAAAAAGATCGATTTCGGTGTTTGAATCTTTCAAAACAGAGGAGAGATATAATTAGAGTAAAAATTAGATTCTATATTAATCAAATTTGTTATTTTTAGAGCAAAAGTTCACTCTGAAATTAAAAAACATGAGTTTTTTTCAAAACAAAGTTATTTACCTATCATTGTCGGAATGGCTTCTGCTACGCCGTGGTCTTCCAGTCGGTCTACTGCTAAAAAGCATATCAGAAAAAGCAGTGACAAATATCTATTCGTAGAGGCAAAATTTCTAATTAAAAGCAAACCCTTAGACTTTTTTCTTTTTTGAGATGGAGTCTCACTCTGTCACCCAGGCTGGAATGCAATGGCCCAGTATCAGCTCATTGCAACCTCCGCCTCCTGGGTTCAAGCAATTCTCCTGCCTCAGCCTCCCAAGTAACTGGGATTATAGGCGCCCGCCACTACGCCTGGATAATTTTTGTATTTTTTGCAGAGATGAGGTTTCACCATGTTGGTCAGGCTAGTCTCAAACTCCCAACTTCAGGTGATCTGCCCACCTCAACCTCCCAAAGTGCTGAGATTACAGGCGTGAGCCACTGCACCCGGCCATAAAACTTTTAAAATGCTAAAAGATTTTTTTGTCTCAAGGAAGCATTCAATGTATATAATTAAAAGCATATAAAAAGGTAAAAAAAAATTAAATGCTAACAAATACATCTTTTTTTAAACCGATCACTGTGTTACGCATCACACTTACTTTCTAGGACTATACGATCTTCTATAGTTGTAATCAAAAGACCGACTTCTTGATCTCCTTCTTTCGTAACTTCGGCTTCTTGAACGTCTGTATCTGTCATAATCATCATAGCGTGAAGAACTGTACACATTCCTCCCTTCCTTGGCTTTCATCTGATTTGGTGCTAGGAAACACAAGTAACAGAAATACTTAGAAATACTAAAAACAGTATTGAAGCCCTCAATAAATAGGGGAAAAAATCTCTGCAAGAGTGTGTATGACCAGGCGTGGTGGCTCACACCTATAAACCCAGTACTTTGGGAGGTTTAAGTGGGAGGATCATTTGAGCCCAGGAGTTTGAGACCAGCCTGGGGCAAAACAGCAATATCCCATTTCTACAAAAAATAATTAGCTGTGCCTGGTGGCTCACGTACGTATTCCAGCTACCGGGGAGGCTGAGGTGGGAAGATCACTTGAGCCCATGAGTTTGAGGATGCAGTGAATCGTGATCACACAACTGCATGTCAGCCCGGGGGACAGAGACCCTGTCTCTAAAAAAATAATAATAACAGTAAGAATAAAATTTTTGTTTTGGAGTGTTTTTTAAAAAAAAAATTTTATTTTTGGGACCAGAGTCTTGCTCTGTCACCCAGGTTGGAGTGCAGTGGTGCAATCTCAGCTCACTGCAACCTCCACCCCACACTAGTTCAAGCCATTCTCCTGCCTCAGCCTCCTGAGTAGCTGAGATTACGGAAATGTGCCACCACACCTGGCAAATTTTTGCATTTTGGTAGACAGGTTTCACCATATTGGCCAGGCTGGTCTCAAATTCCTGACCTGAAATGATCTGCCCGCCTCAGCCTTCCAAAGTGCTGAAGATTACAGCTGTGAGCTACTGCACCCAGCCTGGAGTCTGTTTTAGAGGTGTCTGTAGTTTTGGTGTGAGATGCAGAAAGTGATTTAGCCTAGGCTGGGTTGAAGTTAACTGCAAATACTGATCTTGGAAAAGGCATGTTTTTCTTTTTTTTTTTGAGATGGAGTTTCACTCTCGTTGCCCAGGATGGAGTGCGATGGTGTGACCTTGGCTCACCGCAACCTACGCCTCCCGGGTTCAAGCGATTCTCTTGCCTCAGCCTCCCGAGTAACTGGGATTATAGGCATGCGCCACCATGCCTAGCTGATTTTTTATTTTTAGTAGAGATGGGGTTTCTCTATGTTGGTCAGGCTGGTCTCAAACTCCTGACCTCAGGTGATCCGCCCGCCACAGCTTCAATTGCTGGGACTACAGGCGTGAGCCAGCACACCCGGCCTATGTATTTATTTTCAAGAAAATATACTAGAAGACTATTTTGTGTTAAAAATAATACCCTCTATTATACCCAACTTTTTTTGAGACAAGAGTCACTTTGTTGCCAGGGCTGGAGCGCAGTGGTGCGATCTCAGCTGCTACCTTCACTTCCAGGGGTCAAGTGATTCTCCTGCCTCAGCCTCTTAAGCAGTTGAGATTATAGGCGCCTGCCACCACGCCCAGCTAATTTTTTGTATTTTTAGTAGAGACGGTGTTTCACCATGTTGGCCATGCTGGTCCCAATCTCCTGACCTTTTGATTGCCCACCTTGGCCTCCTAAAAATGCTGGGATTACAGGCATGAGCCACTGTGCCCGGCCCTATCTCCAACTATTTTCAAAGTCTTCTCACCACCTAGCTTGTTAGCCAAGACTTGCCAACTATTCCGACACTGGAAATCTATGCCATAAAAGGATTTTTAAAAACTCAAAATGAAAGTGAGTGGCTTTTTGAGATTGGGTCTTGCTGTCACCCAGGCTGGAGTGCAGTTGTGCAAACATGGCTTACTGCAGCCTCAATCTCCTGGGCCCATCTGATTCTCCTGCCTAGCTGGGACCATAGGTGTGCACTACCACACCTAACTGATTTTTCATTTTATTTTTTGTAGAGACAGGGGTCTCACTTTGCTGCCCAGGCTGGTCTCAAACTCCTGGGCTCAGGCAATCCTCCTGCCTAGGCCTCCTAAAATGGTGGGATTACAAGTGTGAGCTACCACACCCACCCATTTTACATTTCTTTTCTAACCACAGAGTATTAGTTTATCTTCATGCTGCCATTTTACATTTTTAAATGGTTGAAAAAAAATGACCACTGAACTGTATTGATTTGGAATGATCCCACCATGAAGTCTATTCATTAGGAACACAATTAACAAAATATTTATAGGTGGCCTATGAATAATCTGCAGTGTCAAAATGCAGTAATACATAATTACAGTTCTAAGAACCTAAGTAAGGCATTCCTAAATGCCTTATATACACTTCAATTCTTATCTCATTCAATTCAATGAAGCAGATATTTTACGTATTGGAGTACATTAATGCATAACCAGGAATCTATTACCCAACTCAAGAACTAAAGTTACCAATAGTTTGTGTCTATTCAAGTGTTCCTCTTCTCTTTAGCAGCTGTTTTAATCTCTTAATTGGTATCTTGCCCAAGGCAACATAATGGCTAAGCCAGAATTCAAACACAGGTCTATTTGACTCTAAAACCTGTACTCCCGCCTCGTTAAGTATGCAGCAAACATCTGGTAAGCCTGCATAAAGTTGGTTAACTTCAGAAGAGTCCAGATATATTTCAGGCATTCTGATCTCCACCTCCCACCTATACTTACCCCAAAACTTTATAATACATTTGAAAAATATGATGAAATATTCGAGACATCCCATTTTCTTAAAAATGATCCTTTTGGGCCAAGTGCAGTGGCTCACGTCTGTAATCCCAGCACTTTGGGAGGCTGAAGCGTGCGGATTACTTGAGGTAGGGAGTTTGAGAGCAGCCTGGCCAACGTGGTGAAACGCCATCTCTACTAAAAATACAAAAATCAGCCAGGTGTGGTGGCATGCATCTGTAATCTCAGCTAGTCGGAAGGCTGAGGCATGAGAACCATTTGAACCCAGGAGGTGGAGGTTGCAGTGAGTTGAGATTAAACCACTGCACTCCAGCCTGGGCAACAGAGTGAGACTCTGTCTTAAAAAAAAAAAAAAAAAAAAAGAAAAAAAAAGATCCTTTTGAGTTTTGAACAGATACACAAATTGCTTAAATTCTTTAAAAAAAATCTCAAAACACTACCTAAAAAATAATGCATCATACACATCAGGTATAAGGGTACTTACTCTTCCGATCCCCCTGGGCAAACTGTATTTCAATCTGCCGTCCACAAATCCACTTTCTGTCCAAATTATGTAAAGCATCTTCAGCATCACGAACATCCTCAAATGTGCTAAATGTTAAGGGGCTTGGGAAGTTTTGCAAACTTTGATAATGAATGAAAGTTCAGTTCGTATGTCTGGAACAATTCACAATCTCTCAGTATTATGCCAGAAAATCAACCAGACCCCACTTACTAGTTGGTGATTCAGTTGGATTCAGCCATTAACACTTCAGAGTATAAAAGCACTTGTGATTTCCTAAGGCACACATTTGAAAATGTATGAATACATATTGCAGTAAAGTTATTATTGAAATAAGATGTTATAGCTGAATCACCAAGTTATCCTATCCAAAAATTTTCCTAAGTTTTAAGAATTGTTTACAAAAAAGAAAAACAAATATCAGTTCTATGTTGCATGTTAAAATAAAAATTTCTTAAAACCAAAATACTGTTCTTCATATTTGTTTCAAATGAAAAAAAGAAAATGCCAATAGTTCTTGTGTAAGCAAGCAGTATATGCCTTACCTTACAAGAGGTGAAAGCATTAACCTCACATTAATTTTGCTATTTTCTTTTTCTATATATCTAATACTACTATTTAACTGTCTTCCTTGCACTGCATGGGAAGACAAGCACGCTAGCCATTTGTGGGCATCGAGACAGAGTCAAGCAGTACTAAAGACAATCACTATACCAAAAGCGTTATTACATCCATGCAGACTGTAAAAGCATGCTATCAAGAAACAACAGACCACTGTAAGGACTCCTAGACCGGAAAACTCTAACCATGATCCGAAATATACAACTTCTAGCAAAGAAATGGGTTTGAGACTGGTTTCCAACTTGAGAATTTCAACGTATTATTTACCAGCTTTAAGCAGGAACTGCTGGTACTTGTTTTTGATCTGAGAAGCTAAGCCCTTTGTCTTCCCTGGTCATGTCAGCAATGATATTACGAGAACTCCTGCTTTACATAGTTATTCTGTCCAATCCTAGCTCCTTTCCTAAAACCATCATCATGACAGAGGCGAAGTACACATTCAAGGAAGTGTTTGGTATCAATGGTTTGGAAAGAGGGCTAGGTTAGGTCCCGGTATAGAGTTTCATTCTATCCTAAAAAATCACTATTCTAAGTTTGCACATTTGTATTTCCTAAATTTGAGACAAGACTGAAGATTTGGAGAGGTAATTTTATAAATTGTACACTTCTTTTTTGAGACTGATATTCTTTTATTCTAGAGACTAAAAGGTCTGCCTTACTAGACTTCTTTTTGTTCTGAACAGAATTAAGGACTTCAGGTTTCCAGCTGTCTCTTCCTGAGGCCATTATGAACAGATTAAATGGAAGGACAAGGTTTAAATAACTGGGCTTTCAACGTGAAAAGGCAAAGGCTGATGGGGAGTTTAGAACCTTGAATACTATAACTGAACATCCCTCAAGGTTAATGCAGCTGGGCTCTAAACTAATTAGAAGGAGTAAGTTCACTTAATGGGTATACTACTTTGTTACCCCAAGAGACAGAATATAAGTATAAAAAGGATTTCTATTGAGAGCCGTAAAAATCATTAATGAGAGCAGAGCATCCTCTCTGGGGCTATCCTCAAAAACAGAATCCTGGGCTGATGGCAAGTTTCTACTTTACTCAGTAAGCCAGGGATAGGAAGAAAAGGCTAACCGGGAATTGAGTCAGACAGAGACAGCAGCAGCAGAGGCAGCTAAGCATCACTCTGATGTCAGTCATGGAGAAATTTGTACTTTATGGTCTTTTCAAAAATGAAATTAATAAGCCTGTTATTTCTTTTCATCTATTTTAAGACCACAGACTTACTGAATGTGTATTAAAAATTATCATTCTCCGCAGTGGCTCACGCCTGTAATCCTAGCACTTTGGGAGGCCAAGGTGGGTGGATCGCCTGAGGTCAGGAGTTCAAGACCAGCCTGGCCATCATGGTGAAACCCCATCTTAAAAAAATAAAATAAAAAAATTATCATTCTCCGTTAGATTGCTTTGAATTACTACCCTTTTCTGCCTCAAGTATCACACACTCTTGAATCAAACTATTACTGACCTTGATTCCTGGGCCACCCAACACTAGGTAAAATGAGGTCTATGTTTTAAGACAGAATGTACTGCTATCTTCATTTACTAAGCCAGATAAAGCTATTATCTTCTCTGTAATGGAGCTTTACAACCAATTCTCACAATTGTCCTTGACTGCTGGCCCTGCAGGAGTAGCTTTTGGCTTTTCCCTGTAAGTCTCACAAGGACTCCACTAATGTATTACAAGTTTCAGGAGGCCCACTGAATTTAAGCAGGAAGAATTTTTCCTAGTCTGAGGTCCACAACCCAAACCCTTGTTGCAGGGAGATGATCTCACACTGAAAGGAGGAAGTAAGATCACCTGAAACTCTGGGTCAGGGACCAGTCTCCCATAGGTCCCAATTAGGCATCTACATTAGGGAGAATGCCTTCTGCAACTCATTCAGGGCCAACTGATCATTTGCACTAAAGCAGCACAGGCTAGCAGTCTTCACAGGGCTAAGTTCCAGAAGTTAAGGGTTTGTATGTCCCCAGCAAGCACTTTAAAATCTATATATAAACAGAATTTCTAGTGGCTATGACCCTGTAAAACCATCCAAGCTGTTTCTAAGTAGTCCCCCAGTGCATACACTTGTCTCTCCTTTAAGCAGGGCTCTGTGGCTTAATCCCAGAACCCCATGCTACTCCAAAGAGTGCCTGCTGCTCTGTGGCATCTGACCACCTGGTCCAAAACCAAAATATGCTGAATTTAATCTTAACAATATACATCCTGTTACACTTTAACTTGATAAGCTAAGAGAGAGTGCATTTATACAAGACCACAATCACAACATCAAAGGCCCACACAAATCAAGTTATAGGTTTTGTCACTAGACCAAACCAGAATAATTTTGAAAATTAACTGCTTACAAAACATTTTTTAAAAAAAGAAAAAAAAAGAAAAATAGTTATTCTGTAGGATACATCAGGTATGACTCCTTTAATCTTGGCCATCATTCAATTCAACTTCATCTTGACCTTTAACTCTTTAAGTGCTTGTCAGAAGGACTTGTCATGAGATGCTTGGCCAAATATGACAGATGGCTTTATCTTTAACTTTGAAAAACAACCTTTTCCCCCTTTTGTAGATAAAGCGAGGCTTTGTCTCCCATTAGGCTTGTCCTTCTTCCAGCTTTTCTTTATTTTTTCTTTTCCCAAACTCTCCCTTCTCTTCAAGCCTGATCCTTAAGAGGTCTTTGGCTTGTCTACTTGCCTTAAGTGTTGAACTCTACTCTAAAGGTTCTTTCATGCTTTCTCTTTGGGGTCGCCATAACTGTACAGCTTTACATTCTCTGAGGTAACAACAGAGGACAGCAAATTAGGGGACAATATTAAAGAAGTTTACCTCATTGTTATACAATTTGTTTTTGATCAAGTGATTCAAATTAACAAACAAGAATACCAAATTTTAATTGCTAAGCACAAGAACATATTAACTTTTAATGGACTTAAAGGTAGTAGCAACCAGAGTGCATTCAAATTTAAATCACACATATAATCATTGATTTGAGTTTCAGAAGCATGAATGGGAATTTAAATATTTTACCATTTTTGGATTAACTTTAAGAAATAACAAGAGCAATGTGTGAGTCAGAATTTTCAAAAATTTGAAGACACAGACATTAGAGGACAAAAACAAACTACTTTTTAGATGTTACCACTTACATAAACTTGAATTTCAAACTTCAACACCCCTCACTAATCAGCCATCTGAAGAAAGGATATTGAACATAAGCAAATCCTCTTGGACGGCGAGTGTAGAAATCAAGTGGAACATACACATCAACTATAGGACCATAACGACCAAATTCACGCCGTAAATCTTCAGACCTAAAACATCATAAAAAGACCTCAAATTTTTATGTTCAAGTCCTTAAGATGTATAGGCAATATATCTTTTTGATAAAGGAAAGCTAGGTTCAAGAATTTGAAAGATAAAAATGCAGTTTACATTAACAGAACAGCAGACATTCGGTACAAGGGAATGACCACAATTTGTTTTTATCTATAGCCTTCGTTTTTCATAAAAGGTACAACAGCATTACGTTGTATGTAAGCATTGCTATTTTTTGTTTTGTTTTGTTTCACTTTTCACAGCATGAAATCGACTCTAGTACTTTGAAAAACACCAAGCACTTATTTTTACTCCCCAATTTTAGCAACAGGTTTAGACAGTTAACAGTAGGCAAATATGGTCTGAAAAAATCACAAATATCGAATTCCTTAAATAACGTCAAAATGACGTAAAGGGAAACTTTCTCTAGACGCTAACGTAATTACTATTATGTCTTTCCTGCTTAAATTTAAGACAAAAAAAGAATCACAAAGCTAACAACAACAACAACAAAAAAACCAACAAAAACACCAAAAAACCCAAACCATGTATTTTCTGTGTGATTATTTGTGAAATACGAAGCCTCATATGTAGTTAAGACCTCTTCCAAAATAACCTGAAAGCAACTCGAAACAAGGGAATGGTGAGAACAAAGCCTATTTAAGGTAGGTCTGAATTGAGTCTAATTCGGCTGTCAACGTCCTAATAATTGAGGCTTCCTAAACCTCCCTTTTCAAACGGTGACCAGAATTTCCAGGAAATAAGAAAAACTACTCGCAACATGTAACTGGAAGAATCTAACTCCCCAAATCTCAACGTTCCCTTTCTCCAAACACCTCCAACTGATTAAAAACCCCAAATATTAACAACGGCAACAACAAAAAGCATAAAAGCAGCATTCCTCTCCCTCGATCCCGTTACTTCACCTCACTCTTTTTTAGCTGAAGAAAAAAAAAAATCTCTGGGCCAAGGGGGCGTGCACCCCGAAGAACGTGAACTTCGAATCAATGGGGGGCGGCCGTCCGGTGGCGGAAAGGCCGCGGCGGGGGCTGCCCGCGCCGGGAGGAAGCGGGGAGAAAGGGGCTGAGAACTGCGGAAGGGGAGGGGGACCGAAAAACCCCGCCACGCGGCCGGGCGAGAGCAGAGGCGCAGCCCTCGCTCCCACGCGGCGGCTGAGGCCCGCTACGCGGCCTAGTTCGGCGCCAAAAGAGGAGCGGGACCCGCCATCTTCACCCTGTCCCCTCCCCCGGCCCAGTGCCGCCACCGCCAGGGTCCTCTCCAGGAGCCTGCGGCCTCCCCGCCTAGGCCCGGAGTACCTGCCTTGTACCCACCTGGTGTCGTCGGCCACATTCCTGACGAACAGAGACGTGTTTGGGGGACGCAGGTAGCGGGACATGGCGGCGGCGTGTCTCGGCCGGGCGCACTAACGGGTTCAGCAAACCGTCCGCGGCTCCGGCGCCGAAGCCTCAGACACGCACAGCCAGAGGCCTCCGCTACGGCAACCGCCTCTCCTCGCGAGACTTCACTCCCGCCTCCACTCCCCCCTCCTACCTCGGCGCAAAGCCCGGCCCGCAGCGGTTCTTTCCCGCGAGATCACCAGGCGTACGCCTGCGCATGCGGAGAGCTGGCGCACGCGCCTCAGCCTCGGTCTCATTCATTGGCCTCTTGCGGTGCTTCTTCCCCTCCCCCCAGCCTGTTCTTTCTTTCTTTAGGTCTTCACTTTCCCGCCCTTTTCTTCCTTGCACTCCCCTTCATCCCCACCCCGAAATCAGGAAGCAGGTGTTGCAGTCTTTAGGCCGAACTTTGCAGTTATTACTAAATGGACAGATTTTTAAGCTATGTAATTTAGAGAGGCTGCCTTAAATTTCCCCTTTGGTCCAAGTTATGCTCTGCTTTTATTTTGCCTTAAATTTCCCGTTTGGTCCAGGTTATGCCCTGACCAGCAAGAGAAGGATTTATAGCTTCTTGTATTAAGTTTGCAAAAGAAGGAGGTGTGTTCCCTAGCGCAGAGTCGGGCCTGTCTCTCCAGTGCTTTCAGCCCGTCTTTGCCCCTCACCCACACCCTGGCCATCTCCACTTCGCCACGCATTTGGCTCCCAACCTTCTGGGTGGGACCAAACTCAAACTGTAGGTCCCGTGGTCATCTGCAGTGTTTTCGTTGTTGCTGACGGCTTCCAGGGCATGCATCGGACCTGTATTGCAGTGGATCTCAAAACCTTTATTTTTGCAACCCCCACCCCTGTTCTCAAAACTTTTTGTCTCAGAACCCCTTTATATTATTGTAGATGATGGAAGATTCCAAAGAGCTTTTTTTTTTTTTTTTTTAAAGTATGGGTTCTGTTGTACTGAACCGAGCATGGAAAGTCAACACCAAGACAAAAGTAGGCCAAATTGCAGGGTCTTTATTGCCGGCGACCACGGAGGACTCACGTCTCTCCAACCCGTGGCCCCGAAAAAGAGGGTGTCAAGACCTTTTATACCCCTAAAACCACCTCGGGGTGAGCGTGATGGGTGGGGGTGGGGGTGAGGAGCTTCAGACATTCCGAGGGCTAGTGAATTCTGTAAATCACCTTCTGGGCGGAGA
>CAUYLG010036947.1:0-79207 GCA_963573385.1 Cacajao melanocephalus
ATTGGGAGCTAAAATCCTGAGCTGTTGTTAATCGGCCATCTTGGATCTCTCCGCCCAGTGATGAAGTTTTTTCTGTTTCTTAGTTTTCCTTTGGCGGATGCCCCTTCCCCGCAGAGCTGGACCTTCCCGGTTCAGCTGTGCTTCCTGTGAAACTCTCAGTCCTCAGCGCTTCCAATTGCTGTTCTCCTTGTGGGGATGGGACCAGCCGAGCCAGACTCAAAGGGCACCCCGTCCCGTATACTCCACGCTGAGAAGCGCCGTGCTGGGGCGCCGGCAAAACAGCCGTGCCGGCTAAAAAAGTCACGCTGGCAACCCGTGTGGCTCCTCCACCGGGAATCTCCCAGTCTGTGGGCAACAAAAGTTCATCTGAAAGTGCGGTGTCCACTCGCTCCCTGCGCTTTCACTGGGAGCTACAATCCTGAGCTGTTGTTAATTGGCCATCTTGGATCTCTCTCGTAAATTCTTATCCTAAAGTAAAATGACTGGTTGTTTAAAAAAAGGGATGTTTAGGGCAAGTCAGAAAGTCTAAGCATATCATACATGGTCTGTGTAAATTATGAAAGAATTTATGAAAATAAATTTTTGGCAGAAATGTACAATTTAAAGGTGATTAGGCCTCCTAAATGCTTCATAAAATGCTGCTATGACTCTTAACTGTACAGCTTGACTGTTTTACAGCTAGGTAAGGCCTGGGACATGTAAAGTTAGATGTCAGAAAGAGTCAGACCTTACCTGTATTTCTATCTGGGTCCTAGGCTCCACATCTAATACATAATTAAAATCCCTTACTTATCAAGGTTTTCACCAAAAGTAAAAGTCACTAAGCGTTAACACTGTAATATGTTATTGAGACTACTGAAAAAATAAGTTTACATACAAGGTGTGTAAGGAGAATAAATGTGTTTTTGTAAGAGATTATAAGAAGGTATGGGAATGTGAATTTTTGCCTAGGTTAGAGGGTTAAAGAATTGTTTTAAATAAAGGTAAATCCCAGTGACCATACTTAAACCACTCATAGACTGCTGAATGTTCAAACTGTGTTCAAATAGGGCAAATGCCAAGTTGTAACCAGTCTCACTATTTCTGTACCTCACTTCTGATTCCTGTATGTCACTTTAGCTTTTTTGTCTATAAATTTGTTCTGACCACAGGGCATCCCTGGAGTCTCTGTGAATCTGTTGTGATTCTGAGGGCGGCCCGATTCACATATTGTTCATTGCTCAGTTAAACTGTTTTAAATTTAATTTGGCTGAAGTTTTTCTTTTATTACTGTTGTATTAGCTATTTTTGCTCTCCAAGTTCAATAATGGTTCATATCTTCTTTCACAAACATCTGTTAAAAAGCCTTTAAAATGACCCAAACAAACACATTTTAAATAACTAGCTACATAAATAAAAACTTAAAAAATACACATAAAATAATTAGCCAAACAAATATAAAACTCAATGGAAAAACTCAATAACACATAGAACCATAATCTATTATTCATTTATGTTTCATGGAGTGGATTTCCTTATAGAATTATCCTTGGGAAAACAGTTACATAGAGGGTGCATGAGTAATCAAAGAAGTTCAAATAGGATAAATATGATACACCATTTTCTATTTTTTGATCTTTCAAACTGGTAAAGATCTGGACAATATTAATAACTAATGTTAAAAGTGTGTGAGAAGAGATACTCTTTTATATATTCATCATCACATTGAAAATTAATAACATTTGGAAGCTAATTTGGAAATATACAATAAAAGTCTTAAAATTTCATTTCTTTTGACACTGTATCTCCAAGGAATATATTCTAAAGAAATTATTATAAATGCACAGAAAGACTTATAAATTAGAAAGTTCATAATAGTGTTATTTAAAAGTGATCAGTCATAAATTAAACAAGATTAAAACTATAGAATTAGGCCGGGTGCAGTGGCACACAGCTGTCATCCCAGCACTTTGGGAGGCCGAGGCGGGCGGATCATGAGGTCAAGAAATGGAGACCATCCTGGCCAACATGGTGAAACCCCATCTCTACTAAAAAATACAAAAAGTAGCTGGGTGTGGTGGTGTACGCCTGTAGTCCCAGCTACCTGGGAGGCTGAGGCACAGGAGAATTGCTTGAACCTGGGAGGCGGAGGTTGCAGTGAGCCGAGATCGCGCCACTGCACTCCAGCCTGGCGCCTGGTGACAGAGTGAGACTCTGTCTCAAAAACCAAAACCAAAACCTGTAGAATTGGTTAAATTAATTATTGTATAATACTTCTACTTGATAAGTATTTATATAGTAAAAAAATTTATATGCCAATACAACAAATAGGGCATAATTTCAGTTTCATACAGATGTACACACACAAGTAACCCTCAAGGCTTGTACTAATCACATGTACTTATTTCTTCTCTTTTGTATTTTCTAAAACTACAACCATGAATGTGAATTCTTTTTACAATCAGAATCACACACACACACACAAATAAAGAAATGCAGTATCTAAGAACAGATTTGAAAATTTTTGAACTTAGAAAGGCATATTCAAGAAAAAGCAAGGAGGGTATTACACAATATTCTGCTACATTTGTCAATCTCAGGATGTCATGGTTAATTCAGAAATATAAATTATTAGAAATTTGATAACTTGGCCAACTTTTTTATATTTCTGTGAATGTAGCTATGTAGATGGTTAATGATCTTGATTTAAAAGATAAGCGGTTCCATCAATCACATAGAAGTTTCATTCACACAATTTTAAACATTCAGGTATTTGGAAATCTGTTGATATTAAATGATGAGGTTTTCTTTTAATGATTCCTTTTGTCCTCCTTGCCCATCCTGACTGGGAAATCCCTATTTCAGGCATTTGTGGAAAGAGGGCTGTGGCAGAACTCCAGAGAACAAAGGACTCAATTCTCAGCTTTTGAATTCAAAATAGAGTTTTGTTGAGGAGATTGAAAGAAAGGGCTTATGTGTATGCCACAAACAATAGTTTGAGGAAGAATGTTGTGCAATCTGGGAGCCAGTTTTCCTGCCTTTGATTTGCAGTAAGATTCCCTAGGCTGAGAGAGAAGGTGTAGGAAAGAAAGTGCTACAGTGAAGTATGAGAAAAGATGACAGTGACAATAGTAAACCTCAGTTCAGAATGAATATTGGAAGGCAGAGGAGACTGGACTTCCCAAGGAATATGTAGCAGCCCCTAGAGACTGTAGCAAGACTAGACAGGGTGGGAGGAGTAGAAGGCCTAGGAGGAACTAGGACATGCACCCACATAGCCCACAGCACCAGAATGGCAGGAGAAATCATCTGAAGGGGGGCAGGGGCAGATCTAGGTCTTATGAAGCCTGAATCTTATAGAATTTGGGATATCCATTTTAGGAAAAAAGAGAAGAATATAAATATAGATTTAGAAATGGAGGTGAATATTTATTAGATATTGAAAATAGATCACAACAAATTATTAACTTTAAAAAGCTAACAAATACCAGCAACATCAGAAAATCTTAAAAAGTAACATAATGTTTTTGTTAATAGGCTGTTTGACATGTCCTTTATAATAATTTATTTTTACAGTTCTTGGCTTCATGTGCATTGATTACCTCTTCCTATGATAACATCTTTTAATGTTATTTCTATGGCTTTCTATACAAAGATATATATCTCTGTACAAAGATAATTTAGTCTGTCTTCTACACACTTGTTAAAATAAAAAAATATTTAAAATTTAAAAATAAAAGAATTTTAAATATATATTTTTTAAACCTTGGAGTTTTGTTCAGTCAGCTGAGGAACTTAGAATTTTATTTTTGGTTTACATTAGCAATTTTTTTAAAATTTAGAATTAAATTGTAATTAAAATTAGAATGCTACTTTGGCTAAGGAGAAACCTGAAAAACCAGTTCTGCTTGTAGACTGGAAGGGACATTGGACACACCTCATTACGCTCCCTTTCTTTGGAGTCTGGGCAGAGCAAACAGCATTAATATGAAAATAGAGATTGTAAGACTGACAAAACAGACTCTTTGTAGCAATAAGATGCCAAATTCCAACCTGACTCTGGAATGGCATCACGTGACAGATAGCAGGCCCCCCAAAAATATTAAGATATTTTACCCCAAAATATATTTCTTTGATATATTTTGAAATGGCCCTGCAAAGCCAAGTCTTGTAGTGAAAATTTGCATTCTTTAGAGAATCTTCTTCCTTTTCTAGGTCTTTTCCTGATCTAGGAGAGATTTAACTAAGAGTCTGATACCTTTTAAGGTCCAAAAAAAAGTCATTTATCATTCATCATCTATTATCTCTGCAGTGTCCTGCTCAGAAGCTGTATCTGCCTAAAGAGAACTTTGGCTTCCACAGTCCCCCTTATTTTAACTCAAGCGTTTCTTTTTGCTGACTTCACCTCTTTAGGCAAAACTTAACTCTTTTAACCAATTGCTAATCAGAAAACTGCTGAATACACCTATGATCTGTAAGCCCCCTGCTTTGAGATGTGTTGCCTTTCCAGGCTGAACCAATGTAGGTATACTTTATATGTATTGATTTATTTTTGCCTGTAACTTCTGTGATATGGTTTGGCTCTGTGTTCCCACTTAAAACTCATCTCATAGCTCCCATAATTCCCAAGTGTTATGGGAGGGACTCCGTGGGAGATGATTGAATCATGGGGGCAGGTCTTTCCCCTGCTGTTCTCCTGATAGTGAATGGGTCTCATGAGATCTGATGGTTTTAAAAACAGGAGTTTCTCTGCACAAGCTCTCTCTTTCCTGCTGCCATCCATGTAAGATGTGACTTGCTCCTCCTTGGCTTCTACCATGATAGTGAGGCCTCACCAGCCACGTGGAACTGTGAGTCCAATAAACCTTTTTCTTTTGTAAATTGCCCAGTCTCAGCTATGTCTTTAGCAGCAGCGTAAAAACGAACTAATAATTCTATCTCCCTGAAATATATAAAACCAAACTGTAACCTGACCACCTTGGGCACATGTTCTAAGGACCCCTTGAGACTGTACTCCAGACTGTCATTGCTTATATTTGGCTCAAAATAAACCTTTAAATATTTTACAGAGTTTTTCATCAACACTAATGTGATAATGTTACACACAGATATACTTGCTGTTATAATACTGCTATAGATTTGTGTTCTACAAGGAATTCTGATAGTCATAAGAATTCTAATTAGTTTTATTTTCTCAAGTTCTATCAGAATGAAAATAAGTAAGGTGTATTAATATTTTCATATGCTGCTGCATTACTGTCTATATTCCTGACAGGAGAGTGTGTCCATTTTGACCAGGTATTGATGAGAATCAGACTTTCTGCTTATGATTTTTCATATCTGATTACTGGAAGAATTTTCTACAGACTAGATTCTGTTTCACATATTTACAACCATTTCTCCTCCACTCAACACATATTTTTAATGCCAGGTACTGCAGGGTATATTTTATATTGCACCTTTGTGTCATGATAGATGAGTTGGCACAGCAGGTTTTAGGAGAATTGTTAGAAGGCAACTTGGGACAGCCAGAAATAACTATACGTGGAAGTGACTGTGAATTTCGTAAATACTGATGTAAATATATGTCTGACTCAGCTGCCTCTTTTCTGGATATTAAAAATGCCATTGGCTACTCTAATGCTTCTTAATGATAGGGAACGTGTAGAAGAGCATACAGGGCATTGATAAGAGGTAATGGTTTTAGTCAATTTTGACTAAACTATTTTAAATTTTGCAAATTTTACAAAACAAATACTGTCAGAACATTGCTGTAGCTCCTCTCAGCATCTTGAATGGAATCTACACAAGTGTGTGGAAGATGAAGGCTGAGATTTTCTAGCTTCGTGGTAAACCTGTCTCTGACTGGTAGATGGATGACCCAAGATTCTGGTACATTATGAAAAGACTATACAGGGACCCCACACTTCCTCTGAGTTACTATGCAAACCTCTATGAATATAGATACCACAGCAGAGAAAAAAATGTTCTCTAATAACGTAGGTGGGAATGTGTAATTTGCTGGGGTAATTAGCAAAATAACTTTATGAGAAAGACCTTAAAATACAATAATTTTGCAAAGTAGAGAAGAGAGAATCTAGCTTAGTGAACCAGTCATTGTCTATGTGAATTTCACCATAGTATCTAAATATTTTGGAAGCTTAGAAACAAAGTCTTCTACTCCATTGCAAATACTGGTTTTAGTGAATAAAGGATATCATTTATACTGTATTTTATTCTGGAAGGAAAATTCTCTTTGCCACATTCACGTGTAGAAATATTGCTTGGACATATATGAGATTCTGTCATTGGACAACCTCCAGGGCTGCCAATGGCTCTGTAAAAGCATGCCTGGAGAAATGTGTGATGTTTTCTCCACATTAAATTGATCCTTTTAGGGTTAATTGAGAATTTAAGGACCAGCCATTTCCTTTAAGCTTAAAGGGATTTATGTATCCTTCAGAATTTCTAGGCAGACCATGCGCACCCAAGGAACACTGTAAAATAAATTTTCCCAACAGTCTTGCTTTTGGGAGCAAAGCTTCTACATTTTAAGATTATTTTTAAACCCAAAACATGTCTGTCTGTCATCAGTGAGCTATTTTTACTGGATGACACATAAAAGTAGAGGCAAGTGGGAAGCCCCTCAGAGCAATAGCAACTCAAAGTAAGGAGAAACGGACTCCAAAGTAGAGGCATGCAAGAAAAAAATGACAAAATCAGAACAGAGTTAAAATACCTGAGAGATAATACAGAAAAAATGTGGTGGTGTGAGAAACATGGGCAGCATGTTAGACTTCTCTTTAGCTGTTAGGATTTAGTAATAACTGTGACTTGCTTTCCTGTGTGCGACAAGCTGAGTGTTTTCAGAGAATATTATCAATATTCAAAAAGAATTAGTTATTATATTTCAGTGCCTGCTCTGGGTGAAGAAACTAAAATACGTTAGTTCTAAATCTCCTGCTAATCTTGAACTTGAGAATCATTTTCTTTATTTACTAATCTACAAAACAGAAACTTAAAAAACGTAAGTAACAAGTAAGTCATGAGGGCTTATCTTAAGCATACATGACTTGTGCTGTAATGGATTTTGTGAAATTACTGATACTTTCATATTTCACTTCTCAACAAACATCATATTCTCTATCTGATTTCACTGGTCCATCAATTATCCAGTCCATAGTTTTCCAAGGATGGCCAAAAGTTGAGACAAAAAGTATGTATCTTTTAGCTTCCATTCTCAAAGTTCTGTGTATTTTTAAAATACATAGAATCCCAAAGAGTTGTTTAAAAATTAAGGCTTGACAACATGCATTTATGTTTGCTACCCTCTAAAATCTTATCAAAATGGTAATAAATAAATAAAACAAGAATTAATGTACAAGGACAAAGAGAATGGTAGATGAAATAACTGCAAGCAAGAAATTTCAATAATCTTCTTTAAAACAAAAAGGAGAAGCAGGCCTGGCCTGTGATAATGACAATGCAGCTGGTCTGGTTATACCTTCCATAACTAACAGTTGTAAAGTTGAAGCTATACACACACACACACACACACACTGTCTCTCTCTCTCTCTCTCTCCCCCTTCCCCTCTCTCCCCCTGTCTGACACACACACACACACATATACACATACACACTCTCCCTCCCTCCCCCTCTCTGACACACACACAGATGTGCACACAACTATTAGAATGCTTTATAGAGCAGCAAACTTAGGCAGAAATTGGGGAGCAGTCCGCCCTTGAAAGATGGAAACTGTACTAGGTGATATTTGTCAGTTGGTGGCTTTTCTCCTGAAGTCAATCCCCAATTAACACAACTTAGATTGGCAGAAAGCAGCTGTCTTATTGGCTTGAGGTGTCAGGAGGTTTAGGGCTGGCAGAATGGCAACACTGTGGAAAAGAGGGACCACAGAAGGGTTAACAATGGGGAAAATTAAGAAAGCCAAAAAATAAGGTTTTTAAAAAATATATGATATAATTAATAATCACTTAACAGGACTAACAAAAAATTTTAAAATGTATTAAGAGCAAAAATGAATGAAAGTATATTACTACAGATCATTCACACATTCACAGGAAAATTAAGCACTATTCTGAAGTGCTTCAGGCTAATAAATTTGGCCCGGTGTGGATTTACGCCTGTAATCCCAACACTTTGGGAGGCTGAGGCGGGTGGATCACGAGGTCAGGAGATCGAGACCATCCTGGCTAACACAGTGAAACCCCATCTCTACTAAAAATATAGAAAATTAGCTAGGCATGGTGGAGGGTGCCTGTAATCCCAGCTACTTGGGAGGTTGGGTGAGGAGAATAGCTCAAACCTGGAAGGCAGAGGTTGCAGTGAGCCAAGATCATGCCACTGTACTCTAGCCTGGGCAATAGAGTGAGACTCTGTCTCAAAAAAAAATAAATAATAAATAATAATAAAATAAATTTGATAAGCTGGATGAAATGGGCATATTAATTGCATAACAAAACCTACTAAATTGACATAGAACAGAAAAATGAATATCCCTATTTTCATTAAACAAATTGAATTGATTTTCAAAAATATCTACAAAGAAAACCCCAGGCCTAGATAGTTTTATCAAACATTTAAGGAAGAAATAATACCAACTCTAATCAAATTCTTTTAGAAAACAGAGGAGAAAAAAATCCTTAATGGACTCCTTCCTACTTATGTTGAAAGGCAAGCATGACACTGAAATAAAATATGACAGACTATTATAAGAAAAGAAAATTATAAATATTCCTCATGTGTATAGGTACAAACTCCTTAAAAATTAGTAGCAAATTGAATCCAGAAATACATAAGGAGCATAATATATCATGACTAATTTCTTTTTTTTTTTTAGAAATAGAAGATGGTTTCAATATTTGAAAATCAGGGTAATTCACCATATCTGAAATAAGGGAGAAGAACTATATGAACCTTTCAATAGAAGCACACAAACCATTTGAGAAAGTTAAAAACCCGTTTATGATAACAATTCTTACAGAATTGAGTTTAGAAGGCAATTTCTTCAACCTAAGAAAGGGCATCAATGAAAATACACAAATAATTTCATACTTCATGGTGGAAAACTGAATAGCTTCCCATAAGATTGGGAATAAAAAAAAGACAAAGAAAGTGTTTTTACACATTTATTCAACATCGTATTGGAAGCACTGGTTGGCACAATAAATAATTTTAAAAAAAAGAAAAAAGAAAAGAATGGAAAGAAGGAAGAAAGAAAAAAATAATAAAATTGTCCCTATGCACAGCAAATATTATTGTTTACATAGAAATTCCTATGTTCAAAAAAGAAAACACTAAAAGTTCAAATAAATGTGTTTAAAAGCTTGAATATAAAGGTGAAAAAAATCAAATTGATAAAAATTTCCCAGAAACAAATATAAAAGTTAAAGACACGGCAATTAAGAGAGAAAAGAAAAATTAAGAAATTTTCAGTTTTTAAATTTAGGAGGCCTTTTAACTATTAGTAGTTTCAAAAAGAACAAAGAAAATAAAAAGAAGAATATTACCAAAAAAATAAGAAAATTTCAAAGAACTTATGTCTCCAGAAAGAAAGGGCCTACTAAGTACCTCACACAGTGAATTTAAAAAAAAAAGACCCAACAAGGACATTTTCTAGAATTGTCAGAACCCCAGATATAAAAATATCTTAAAAGTCTAGAACAAAATGTCATATATAATGATATAGTAATCAAAATAGCATCAGTCTTCTCAATTGCAATATTATTCTAATAATGGAGGAAGCATCAAAAGTCTGAGTCAAAATGATTTTCCACTTAGAATTCTATACCCAGCAGCCAGGCTCAGTGTGCATGCCTGTCAACCCAGGACTTTGTGAGGCCAAGGCAGGCAGATCACTTAGGCTCAGGAAGTTCAAGACTAGCCTGAGCAACATGGAGAAACCCATCTCTACAAAAAAACACAAAAAATTATCTAGACGTGGTGGCCTGGCTTGTAGTCCAAGCTGCTTGGGAGGCTGAGGTGGGAGGATTGCTTGAGCCCAGGAGCTTGAGGCTGCATTCTGCAGTCAGCTGTGATCCATGCCACTACACTCCAGCCTAGGCAATGAAGTGAGACCATGTGTCAGAAAAAAACAATGTCAAAATTGATAAGTTAATACATGGCAGAATCAAAATGTAGACTTTTAAAAGAAATGACAAGTTTACATTAAAAACATTTTTACATGAAAATATAAACAGTTAAAAAAGAAATCACTGTAATTTATGTCACAAAGTGATACTTTCCTAATGTGTAAATTTGTTTTAAGGAAGGCTAAAAATCCTCAAAAAGAATCAAATCTATGAATAAATAGTTCATAGAAAAGTAACTGTAAATGACGTCTAAGCATATGAAAGTATGCTAAACCTTTCAGATAATAGAAGAAATACAAATTAAGTCTAAGATAACATTTTGACAATTGACCATTATCAAAAATGTGATAACAATCTGTAGATAAGATTGTAGAGAAAGGAGCATTCTAACATTTCTAATGGAACTGTAATTGATATGACCTCAATGGATGGCAATTTGACAGTTATTAAATATGAAATGCACATAATATTTGACACAAATTCCACTTTGAAAAATATATCCTACTGATATATTTGAATATATGCATAGTGATATATACATAAGAATATTGATTGCAATGTGTTTTTGTGAGCGCAAAAGCTGGAAACGAACTAGTCGTATAGTTCATTTAACTAGCCGAACTAGACTAAATGTCTAGTTTGTTTCCAATCTTCTGCTCTAGATTTTGTATATCTGCATTTATTTTCTATTAGAAACAATATAGTTTTTTTAAATGAGGCTGGGTATGGTGGCTCTCACCTGTAATCCCAGCACTTTGGGAGGCCGAGGCTGGTGGATCACCCGAGGTCAGGAGTTCAAAACCAGTTTGGGCAACTCAGTGAAACCCCGTCTCTACTGAAAATACAAAATTAGCTGGGTGTGGTGGTGCATACCTATGATCCCAGCTACTTGGGAGGCTGAGGCAGGAGAATCCCTGAACCTGGGAGGTGGAGATTGCAGTGAGCTGAGATTGTGCCATTGCACTCCAGCCTGGGCGACAAGAGCAACACTCCATCTCAAAAAAATAAAAATAAAAAATGGAAATATATAGGTTTAAAAAAGAAAAAGAATTTGGTGGAAGTAAAAACGCAGCCATTCAAGCATATTGCTTAGAAATATGAATGTCAATACCAGGTTTTTAAAAAGCTGGAAAAAGTGAAAGTGATTGCCTCTTGAGGGTGAAGAGGGCTAGAGTTCTTTTTTATTATGTTTTATTATGTTTATTGTATCTAGTATGTATTAGTTTATTATTATGCTGTCTTTTATTATGTCTTAGAGGCTTTTTAAAATTTTGCCCTTATGTGCAGATATTAGTTTGATAAAAATACCAATTAATTTGAAAGAATTCACAAAGTCAAAATGTTATACCATCCCTACTGTCTTCCTTCCTTCCTAGCCCCACATCACATTTCTCTCTAGTGTATATGCTTATTCCCTTCCCAGCCTTCCAAGAAAGACAACTGATTTTTGTGATTTGATTTTATCATTCCCTCCTTATTCTGTATAAAGTGTGATTTATTTGTTCAGAATATGAATGCTTCTATCAGTGTTTACAAAATCAATGTGGAACACCCTCAAGCTTAAACTCACTTTTTAGAAGCTGCATTGTCGTCAGAATAGTGTTATTCTTAGCAGAGACCCATCTTTCCCTAAAAGAGACCTCAGAGATTATCTGATTATCTGAACATAACTTGTATCTTATTACCAAATCAGCTTCCCCAGATATAAAAATGTTGTTCCTATATTATTTCCAAATTAAGGTTTATCTTGTAATGAAGACCTTCTTTCCTCCACCAAATATTCATTGAGAAGGTAATGTGAGGACCTCATCCTCCAAATCTCCTTGAAGAAGGGAAATATTTGTTGTTATTGTTGACTAGAAACTGTAGGACAATTTGCATTGTTCAGAAGCTGTTTTGATCCTTAAAAATATAGTGGGTATCCATAATAAGGATACAATGAAAATATTTTATTATTTGTTTGAACTCTACAAACATTTAATAAGTTATTTAATGAGTGTTGATATGGTCTGAATGTTTATGTCCCACCAAAAGTTATACATTGAAATCCTAACCCCCAAATTAGTGGTATTAGGAGGCAGGAATTTTGGGAGGTTATTAGGTCATGGAGGCAAATTGCTCATGAATGGCATGAGTGTCTTTATAAAAGAGTCAGAATGAGACCCTTCACTACCTCCACCATGTGAGGACACAGCAAGAAGTAGGTAGTCAAATCTGGAAGACGACCCTCATCAGAACCCAACCCTTTTGGCACCCTGATTTCTGACTTCCAGCATACAGAACTGCAAGAAATAAATTTCTGTTGTTAAGCCACACAGTTTATGGTATTTTATTAAATGGACCAAGACAGGTGCCCTGTCTATGCCATGTAAACTGGGATATAATTTGAATAAAGGATATAATCCCTTAATCAATATTTAGTGAATAATTATCCTAAGAGGAATAGAAAGCAAGGAAAGAAGAAAAAAAGAAAGGAAAGAAGGAAGGAAAACATCTGAATTGATTGCCTACTATGTATAGGGAATTCATGTGCTTTTCTACATTATCTCCCTAATGCTCCCACAATAAGCCTAGAAAGTCTATTATAAAGTTTAATATATAAACAGATATGCTAGAGGAACACACACACACACCACGCACACATGCAGATGCACACACCCTACACACATATACATAAACTCTTCCAAGTTAATTGAAAACAGTATACAAAAGCAAATATATCTATGTATCTGTATATATGTCTTCACACACACCACACAGATTCACATATACACACATACATATATTTTACAAGTTAATGGAAAGAGCATATGTGTATGTGTATAAAAATGTTAACATATATTAACTTGAAAGAGTGTGTGTATTAAAATATAGTATTTAGTGTACAGTGAATAGGGCAGACAGAAATTCAGGAGAAAGCTCATTAAAAGAATAGAATAGAGATAACATACTAATGTTTTTGAGTGGCAGAAATTTAACATTTATTATCTTTTTCTACCTTCTCAATAACTCTGCGAGGTAGGTATTATTATTCTCATTCAGAAAAATTGAAACACAGGTAGTTAATGATCACCTAGGAATTTAAATTCAGATCTGTGTGATTCTAAAACACGTTTTCATCCTACTTCAGTAAATGTCAAGACTTAAGAGTGCCCTTAAGGACGGTTAGATGTAAGTACTATTTAATATTTTCAGCTATTACTTAGCCTAACTTAGGAAGTTTAATATATAAAAGGAAAATTGGAATTTTTTCATCATCCATTCATTTAACAAATATTTATTGAATTCCTACTTCAGACCAGGCACACAGTAGATAGAATTCAACTCTGCACCAGACATAGTCCTTGCACTAGGTGCTTACAGTGTCGGGGATTGGGGAGAGAGAACATAGACCATGGAAGTACAGTGTGCTAAGTACTGTGATGGGAGAGTACTGTGTGCAGAGATGTACATGGATGGGTCTGTATCCAGGTGTCGGAATTCCTGAAGGCTTCCGGGACAGCTTGCTGGGACAGGAGAAATGAGCGCATGTTGGCAGGATGAGTGGAGGCCAGGAGCGGAGGCTGTGGTGGTGAAGGTGGTGGGGATGATGGGTTTGGTAGGAGATGGAAATGCTCTAGGCAGGGGGATCTAGTTGTATGGAGATGACTGATGTCACAGGAGCCTCAAATGGCCTGACACGTTGTCTAATACTTGCTGGAACATGGGTGGGTAGGCGGAGAGGCAGTTATTGGATAGGAGAATAATTGGGGAACATAATCCAGTAATTACTTTAGGAGCATGAGATGATAGTTATTGACCCAGAAATTCTCTGTAAAAGGGTTTTCTCTGTCCTTTCAATTCCCAGAGACAGATTGTGCTGATGTCGGAGGGAAAATGTGTGCTTTTATCCCTCATATCTAAGTAGGTCAGTATTTGCTAATACTCAAGGAGTCTGCATTATTTCCCAGTCAGCTAGAACATTGTGCTAATGAGGAGCAGGTCATAGATTTAATCCCCTTATGGGCCTCTTAGCTTCACTGTGTTCTGTAGCCACAGACAGCACCCCTAACCCTGGGCTGCACTTTCTCAAGTGCCAGTTTCTGATGAGAGAAACCTAGGGAGGTCTTCTGGACAGATTAGAGAAAGCTCATCACCACTCAGTCCCTCACAGGAGTATGACTGCCAGTGAATGTTCCACTGACAATGTGTAATCAATGTAACTGTGGTTTTCTAAGAAAACTCGAAACATTTAGTGTTACTCCCACTAAACCTCTAACCTTAGCTCCTGTGGGAAATTTGCAGCTAAGTGGCTACAATGGACTAATATTCTCTTCTTATTCCTCTTCAGAGGAAACTAAAAAATACCTATTAAGCATCTAGTGAATTTCTGGGGGTGCTGTTGGGAGTCCTACTAGTTGCTGTAGCAAGAGAGCCAGAGACACAATCCCCTGTGCATTGATGTTTAAGTTTAAATACCATATATTTATTCAGCATTAATTTTACAGCACGATCTATAAACCCAGTTTTGTGCTAGGCATCTGGAAAAAAAATCTGCACTAATTAACATTTATTGAGTATGGCCTGAGTGCCAAGCACACAACTAAGCACTTTACGAGGATTATTTCATTTAATGCTCAAAATAGCATGCCAAAACTCAAGCTGGCCAAGCCCCCTCACCCCCCATCACAGCCCATTGCCTTCCTCTTTCCTGGGATAAGAGGTTAGAAAGTACAATATATGTGGCCATAGGAAAGGCACTATTGTCAGAAGTTCTCCCAGGTGAAATCTCCAGGCAAGGAGGTCTGCATAATTATAGTAACTATAACCAGCTTACAATGGGACAGGCATTTTCTGAGCACTTTATATCATTCAAACTTTAAATTTAGTCCTTCACTGAATCCTAAGAAGTAGGTTCCATTAATATCAATAATATATTTGTGAGGAAATTGAGGCATAGGAGGGCAAATAGGCAAACCTGTCCAAGATCACATGGGAAGTAAGTGACTGGGTCAGGACTGAAACCCAGGTCTGACCTTAGCTATACTGAGCATGTTTTACTGTGTAGATTTGCTGTTCATGTATTTTCTTTGGGTGTCTATGCAAATCTTTGCCTTTTTTTCAGATCAGGTAGTCTGTCTACTAATTACTGAATTGTAGAGGGTTATTTACTTTTATTATTGCAGTGGCTAAGATCAGCAAGACAACATTGAATAGAAATTGTGAAAGCATAGATCTTCGCCTTTTTCACAAGTATAGGTGGAAAGTATTCAGTTTTTCATTATATATGATGTCAGCTATTTTGTAGATATCTTTGTCAGTTTGAGGAAATTTCCTGCTATTCTGTTAGCTAAGTTTTATTATTTTATATTACATTTTTGTCAAATGCTTGTTTAGCAACTATTGACAAGATGGCATGAGTTTTGTCTTCTATTCTGTTACTATAGTGAATTCCATTGAATAAATTATCTTTGAATATTAAACTAGCCTTGCTTTATTAAAATAAACTTGGTCATGATAGATTGACTTTCTTATAAGTTGTTGGATTTGATTTTCTAATATTTTTTTAAGAATTTTTTTTGTTTATATTCGTGAGGAATTTTGATTTTAAATTTCCTTATTTGGGGTAATGTATTTGTCAGTTTTTAATATTAGGATTATACTGGCCTCATAAAATAGTTTGAGTGATGTTTCCTTATCCTTCATTTCCTGAAAAAGTTTGAGTAGTATTCGTGTTATTTCTTATATTTTAATTTAATTTACTAATGAAACTATGTGGGACTAGAAATTTTATTTTGGAATATTTTTGATGAATTCAGTTTCTTTAATAGATATATCACTATTCAGATTTTTTTTGTCATCAGTTTAGATAAATTGTGTTTTCAAAGAAGTGTATCTGTTTTATCTAAATTGCCATCTTTTTGGTCTAATATTGTTTATAGTATTTTCTTACTATTCTTCTAATATCTGTCAGACCTGTAATGATAATTCCATAAGCTAGCCAGCCTTCCTGCTTGCCTTCCTTCCTGCTTGCCTTCCTTCCTGCTTGCCTTCCTTCCTGCTTGCCTTCCTTTCTGCCTGCCTTCCTTCCTGCCTGCCTGCCTTTCTGCCTGCCAGCCTTTCTGCCTGCCAGCCTTTCTGCCTGCCTTCCTTTCTGCCTGCCTTCCTTTCTGCCTGCCTTCCTTCCAGCCTGCCTGCCTTCCTTCCTGCCTGCCTTCCTTCCTGCCTGCCTTCCTGCCTGCCTGCCTTCCTGCCTGCCTGCCTTCCTTCCTGCCTGCCTTCCTTCCTGCCTGCCTGCCTTCCTGCCTGCCAACCTTCCTGCCTGCCTTCCTTCCTGCTCGCCTGCCTGCCTGCCTGCCTTCCTTGCTGTCTTTCTTTCTTGTCTACCTAGGTGTTTGACAGTTTTATTGATTTTTTTAAAAGAACAGCTTTTGACTTTGTTAATTTTCTATAGTGTTTGTTTTCTATTCTTATCTTTAATATACATTTTCTTCTATTTATTTGCTCTTCTTTTTCTAACTTCCTAAGGCAAAAATTTAGTTTATTGATTTTAAGTATTGTATTCTAGTTAAGTGCTTAAAGCTGTAAATTTGCTTTTGTGCTGTACTTGAACTGCATAGTTCATCAGCACTGTGTCTGAGGAAGCCTGTTAAAACAGAAGATGAAAAAAAAGATTCAGAGTTTCATGACATAGCACCCAAAAGGTCTAGATTTTAATTGAAAAAAATCCCTATACCAAGAACAAGAGAAACTACACCTTGAATTAAAAAAGATAATCAACAGATGCAAACACCAAAAAGACACAAATGTGGAATTATTTGACAAGGATTTTAAAACAACTACTATAAAATTCTTGAAAGACCAATTACAAACACACATAAAAAATGAAAAAAGAGGTAAAAGCAATTATATAAAAGACATAAGGAAGAATCAAGTAGAAATTTTAGAACTAAAAAATTTTAAAACTGAAAAAAACCCTCAGTCAATGGGTTAGCAGTAGAATTAAAAGGACAGAAAGATGAATCAGTGAATTTCAGGATAGAACAATGTAATTAATTACTCAATCTGAACAACAGGGAAAATAAATTACACAAAAACAAATAGAGCCCCAGGGACATGAAGGCTATAACGGAATATCTAACATTGATATCCTTGAGGTCTCAGAAGAAGAGAGAAAGAATGTAAGGCTGAAAAAATTGTCGAAGACATAATGACTGAAAGTTTCTCAAATTTGGCAAAAACACATTTCTAATCCTACAGATTCAAGAAGCTGAGTGAAATACAAACAAGATAAACCCAAAGGTATCCATGCCAAGACACATCATAGTCAAACTTCTGAAAACTCAATACAAAGAAAACATCTTGAAAGCAACCAGAGAAAAATGATACATTGCCTACAGGGGAAAAGCAATTAAAATTCCAGAGACTTTCTCTTCAGAAATCATGAAGTTGAGAAGAAAGTGACACAACTTATTTTAAGTGTCAAAAGAAAAATTTTAAAACAGAATTCTACATCTAGGGAAAATATCCTTCAGAAATGAAAAAATCAAGGCATTCTCAGATGAAGGAAAACTAATAGAATTTATCACAAGCAGACATACCCTAACAATAACTAAAGAAAATTATATACACGTAACAGAAATGATAAAAGAAGGAATCCTGGAACGTTAGGAAAGATGAAAGAATGACCAGACATGATGGTCTGTGTATCTCTTCACAGAGCCTTCTCTATGGCTTCAGAGCTCACTTTGTTTTCCCTGTGTATCCAGTGTATGTTAGTGAGTTCTATGGTGGAGATCGGTTTCTTTTATTTTTATTTTTATTTATTTTTTGTTGTTTGAGCTGCAAGTCAATAGAGTTACCCTAGGCAGCCATTTTGAAAATTCATTCAGGGTTCCATTTTTTTGTTTAATACCAACTCTATACAGTGTTTTGCTATAGACTCTGCAGTAGGGATACAGAGTTACATAACATAAAATAACTGCCTGTAAAGAATTCACAGTCTTGTGGAAAAGGCAAAATATAACAAACATAACGTAGTAACAGGCGTGAGCTGCAATGTATGGGAGAGTCAAGGAGGAGTGCCTTACCCAACTGGCAAAGCAATAAAAGGCAGCACTCTGAAGTGGTCCCAGGGAGGGTAAGTTCTAAAAAACTGAGTACAAGCTCAACTGGATTCTGAAAGATCATTACAAGCTCATCACGGGTGGAAGTACTGGCAGGGAGGGAGGTTTGTGCAGAGGGAGGGGAAGCGTTTGTGAAGCCCTGGAGGTATGGGGAGTATGGTGCCTCCTGGATCTGTAATTTGTTTTGACTGGAGTTCAGGGGAGATAAGGCGGGACTGGCAGGCATGGTTCGCACAATGAAGAGGCTATTAGGCCTCTTGGTCACAGGGAAGTCTGAATTCGAGAATGTGGGTGAAGAGGTATTAATTTATATCCGCACTAGAAAA
Organism: Cacajao melanocephalus; assembly: GCA_963573385.1. Classification (NCBI taxonomy): domain Eukaryota; kingdom Metazoa; phylum Chordata; class Mammalia; order Primates; family Pitheciidae; genus Cacajao; species Cacajao melanocephalus. The sequence continues at coordinate 18,523 of CAUYLG010036947.1, forward strand.
ACAACTCAAAGTACAAGTCTGGCTGCTGACAAATCAGTTGCCTAAGATATGTGTCTGATCCCACATTGGGGATGATGCAGAAATAGCAATGACTGACTGGGCCTGAGCTCTCAGACAGAGAAGAAATCTGCTGAGTGGAAGCCTTTAGAGTCTGACTATGGGATAAACAGAGCTCTGCCCTCTGGGCAAACAGTGGGTTATTTCTAGCGGGGAGGTAACTCAGCTGGAGGTGGATGGAATTGGCTCCCAGGGCAGAAATAGCACTGCCTGGGCTTGTGCAGGTTCTTGAGTTCTCAGGCAGACCTCAGGAGGGTGACAAACCCAAAGAGGCATGAACATGGTGGAAAGAACACTGGCAAAGGCCAAGGAAATGTTTAAAGCCAGGCAAGGGAGTAAGGAGAGGCATATCCTATGTTAATAACTACCTTAGTGCAGGGCCTAATACTTGATACTCCCTTCTCAGCTCCATAATTTTACTAGCAGGTGCCTGGCTTCAAGCTAAGCACTTTCTGTGCATATTTAATAACAATAACAGACACAGCCCTGTCTCACATACTGTTCCAGATAACACTACATGTTGTTACTCATTTAATTCTTATGTCTTCCTGCAAGGGAGTTAAAATACTATTTTCATGTTACAGATGAAAAGGCAGTCTCAAAAGTAAGCTCTGCCTAATATTACACAGGTAGGAACTAACCACTGGATCTGGGATTTGAACCCAGGTATAGAACTTCACAAGCCCGTGGTCCTTCTCATTGTAACTCCATAACATCATTTCCCCCGATTTATAGATTGAGAAAGTGAGGCTCAGAGTTGTTAAGTAAGTGGTGAAAAGGCAGTGGACCTCCATCTCTGACTACAGTGCTAATTGCCTCAGATACTATATTCCACAGCTCATGATGGTGACATGTTCAGAGCTAGTTTCTGCCTCTATGGGACTCTTCCCTGATTAGAACAATGCGTAGACCTGAATTGTGTGAGAAAACTGGGCTATGGGGAGACCTACCAGACCCTTTAAGGAGTACATACATGTACCCTCCAAAGGGCAAGAGTAAATGTTTGTGCCATACAGAGGATGCTAGCCACATGGTCAGTGTTAGTGAAATCATTCATCCATCAGGCAGGAACAACCACCAGGGGCTCCGTTTCCCTTGGTCTCACAAGCAGCCTCAAACACCATAGACCTTAGGTCTTGAAAAGAGAGCTAGGAAAGGTGTCCTGGAACCAGAAATTGACCACCCTTTCCCCTAATCTCCAACGAGATAGAGTAGGAAAAAACAGGAATGAGCAGGCTTGCTTTCCACTCTGATTCCTCAAGCCTACCTCATGCAGGAGATGTGCGGAAGAGACAGCAAGTAAATTGGTTATGATTTTCAACTGGACTAGATAAGTCTTTTCGTTTTGTTTTTTTTTAAAAAGCAACCTAGGAAGCTTTGGAATCACTCAAGGAATCATTAAGGAGAGAGAAAGAGAGAATCCATAGAGCACAGACAATGACAGAAAAATAGAAAACTGTTTTATGAAGCATTCAGTAGACTAGATACATTGGTCATCTACTAACTCAGGCATTCCATCATGGCCTCTTCCTGTTGCCTGCTGCTCTTTATTCTACCTGTCTCGTCCTCAGAAGAACTCCATGTCCAGTCCTGATGCTTGCTCACGGCAGAGCCCTTTCAGCTCGTGGTTGAAAGCTGACAGTTGTTATTTTGCTAGAATTTATACTATGTTCTCCTATCCAGGTTTTTTAATAACCTGAGGTTAAGGCACAGCACTTCTGCAAAGGTTAGATAAGTTTGAATAGATAATCACGAGCAAGGCTGTAAGTCCCTCAAAGGAGTGGATTCTAAAACCTTGTTAAGCAGGATTCCTGAGCCCTTTCTTGTTAATCACGGATAGACAGTGCAAGAACTGTGCCAAGAGCCCCCGGTCTGTTAAACAGTTAGGGAAAATGGTCTGCATTTCCTTCCACCAGTGGGAATCAAGATCTTATAGGGTGAGGGCAGAGGTGAGTAGCTGAGGCCTTGTATTTCTTCCTGAAAGGCATGGCCCTAGGCCAGAGATAGAGTCAGACAAGCATCTCTCTGCCTCAGTGGATAAAATGAAAACTATGATAGACACTTGGGGAGACCATGAGACTATGAAAGGGAAGCTCCAGGCTTTTCAACTGAGATGTTAATTGGAAACCTAATTCTTCTGAAAGTTTGACTCCCACCAGACCTCAGATATCTCCCCTAAGAACAGAAAACGGTATGTTAAGTCAGGCCAATGCTTGGAGCTGTGTTGAGACTCTTAAAATGACACCAAAAGAGAATGTGTGAGATGGCAGTTACTCTATGTTACTCCCCATACCATGGACACACTTCCATGTTGCTCTTCATGGTCTAGAATTGATCTATCATCTAAGAATGGGTACTTCTATGTTTACCTTTATATTATTTTTTTATTTTTATTTTGTATTCTATTTCAGGGAGAGCAAACTTCATATGACTATAGGTAGTCATGATCTTAAACTGTCCAAGATGATCAATTCATGCATTCATACATTCATTTGTCCAACAGTCATTTATGGAGTACCTCTTATATGCCAGGTACCCAAACTTAAATGATCAGGTTCTTATATATCCAGGCCCCTCAGGAGATGTCTCGGAAAACAAAGATATTTACTCAAGCTGTAGAAAGGTGGCTGTGAGAAGCATGAGAAACAAAGTCACAAATTTTAGGACAACCAAAGGCTTTCAGGAGAAAGGAATATGAAAAAGATATGACTTTCACTTTATGTTCCCATTTTTCTGAGTACTTAAATCACAGCGGCATGTCAACTTTCAGTATAGAGACTGCAGTGTGAAGCGGGTAGTATAATCTACTCCTTTCTATCTTGGTTGGGAATTAGCACATCTGAATGGGGCTTTTTACATGTTTAGGGAGATCAAAGTGTTTACTGCAGATTACTTATATGTTGCATAGTAGTGGATTTTAGCTTCTATCTGGATGAGAAACGTGTCATTTTTAGGTTTCAGAACAAGATGGAGGTGGATTTTATAATTTACATACTTATCTTCATGTTCATTGGACAGTTCTGTCATGTTTCCATCACTGAAAATATTTTTTCATCTGAAATGTTTCGAGAATGGGATGGAAATTCCTATCCTATGCCTTTGGATGAGGAGAAAGGGTGTGGGGCAGAGAAGCAATTATAGCTTTAAAGAAAGACTGGCTCAGCCTCACACTCTTGTAGCCTATTTAGTGAAGTGATTTGGATTGCATTTTGCTTTTAACCGCAGTCTTGTGTAGGTAAAGAAATTACAGCATGAGCTCACCCTTGGCCCCCAGCCCCGGGCTATCATGCCAGTAAAGTCAGCACACCAAATGTCTATACCTTTAATCTCAAAATGAACTGGACTCAGAAAAAAATGTTCCGTATTATTTTTATTCTTAACCTTCAAGTCTGTGGGTTTCTTCTGAGGCATTTCTTTTGTCAGGTAGGAGAAGACAAAAAGAGGAGAGAAAAAGGTGAATAAGGGACGAAATGATCTTCCCTAGCATGCTCAGGCTAAACTTTCCTTTTTTACATGGGGTAGGAGGAAGAAAGAATCCACACGCTGTTGTGGATGGCATTGTATGGATGTGCATAGACCTTTCCAAGCATGTTTTAAAAATTATAGCTGTAAGGGAACACAGCAAGTATTTGCTATGGTTTGAGCAAAACACATACCAGAGCTCTTTTAATGATGCTCCCTGGGCTTCAGGACCCTCTACAGAGCCTCTGGCCTGTTTTACTTACTTGAAACAAGCAAGTGATTTGGTGGTTTATCCTGCAAAACAGCCCTACAACCCTCACCCTTGTTCTCCCTTAAGTGAATGTGCCAGACAGCATGTTTGCCTTGCCCACGGCCTCCCCACGGGACAGCAGCTTCAGTTCTTTATTCAGGCATCTTAAACGAAACTTGAGCACTCAGCAGAGCTCCACAGAGCAGCATGAGAAGAATCTGGATGGGATCCTAACCCTGGCCCCTCCCCTTGTCTCCCACTGTAACCCTTCCCCCACAACCCTGACACTCTACCCTAGTTGGTAGCTGCAAGGAGAGCTCTGAACCTTCCTTTATCCACAGTTCCGGGTTGGAGGCAAATTGCAGATACCAGCAACACCTCTCCTGAGGGAAGCACTTGGTAGAGCAGCTGGATGAGGCACCATTACGTGTCCTTTAAAAAGTCAGGATGGTGAGAGATCACTTTTGACTGGGGAGATGGGATCTGAGAAGGGCATTAAAAGTGAGGGACAATTAAGATTGCTGGAGAAGACAAGAGCAGTGATACTTGTGTCTGAGGGGGATGGAGACTCAGGTCAGGAAAAATCTTCTGTGATAATCCAAATAGCCAGGGCACCCTCATTAGGACTCTCACCAAAGCACATATCCTCAGGACTGTAACCTTTTGCTTACTTTTTAGACAGCTAGACAAGATGGTGGCCTCAGCAGGGCATCAACCATGTCGATGGATTCAACTCTGTATGGCCATATCCAGCACAGGCATGTCATGGAACAAGTACTTAATGTGCTCGTTGACCTGAGCTGAAATGACAACTGCATGAGGCAAGCTCAGCAGGTGCAGGAGAGAATAAAAAGGCAGGGGAAAGGTGGGAATAAAGCTGGAAGGGAAACGGGTGTTTTCTCTTCCTGTGAGTCATGTAGCTGAAACTCTTTTGGATAGTCAACAAGACTTCTGAGAGCTTTTGCGTAGGCACCACTTTCAGTGCAAGAGGTAAGATGGCAACTGTGATGCCCACCACTCCTTCCTCCCTCGTAGCCCTGCTTACCTCCTAAGAGAATGGAAGCCATCAAACCTTTCTCATCTACTCACCACCAGCTGACAGCCTTGCCTGCATTCAATCGTATTCTGGCCATCTTTCTGTTGGATGCAAAAACAGTTCCTGCTGCTACCAGGGGCCAGACTCTCTACCCATGAACTGGCTCCAGTCCTCTTTCATCTTCTCCAGGAATTTGCTCCTGTAGCTGTCCTGAAGTTATTCCCTCTCTCTCCTGCACAGATAGTTTCTCCTTCTCTGCAGAATCATTCTTAATCATAGACAGCTCACTTCAGTAGCTCCCATTTTAGCTATTGACCCTTTTCTCTGCCTCTGTTTATATCAAAGCTCTCCAAAGAATATATAATATGGTATTACATGATATAATATAATTATGTTATATATTTATATAATGATAGTGTGGTATTATATATATATATAATATTATTATATAATATATATGGTATATCTGTCTCTAACTCCTACCCTCCCATATTTCCTTTAACTGATATCAGTCACATTTATGTCCCCAAACTCTGTTGGAAATGCTCTGGCAAGGTCACCAGTGATTTCCATCTTGCCAAAACTAACTGATCACAGCTTCCACTTTGTTTCACCAACTCTGTTCATTCTTGCTGTTCTTCAAAGCACCAAGCTCTTCCCCGCCGGGCACTTGCTCCTTCCTTTTCTGGAACATGCTCCCTTCAGACCTTCTCCATATTTTCTTCCTCACTTCATTCAAATCTCTATGCAGAGAAGCCACCCTGGCATCCTTGCTGCTACTGAAATTATCCCTTATCCTCCTCTGTGTCATCCTCTGCTCCCTTATCCTGCTCTACCTTCCTTCTTACCACTTATTATTGCTGAAATTATGTATTTATTTGCAAACTAGTTAATATATAATTTTCCAGTAAAATATAAACTCCGACAACTTAGAGACTTTGCTAGTCTTGTCCCTTCCGTATGTCCAGCACCCAGAACAGAACTGATACACAGCCAGCTCTCAGTAGACAGTTGTTGAATGATGACCAAATGAGGGCATGCCCTGACCCTAAGGAGCTCATAGTCTAACTGGGGCCATTGGTGAGGATGCGAATGAGGCCGATGAGAAGACATAATGCACACATATAAGTCATATATACACACATATACTCATTAACTCCTCCCGATACCTATATGAAGTTATGAAGTAGTGAGTGTTACGTCTACTTTATAAAGACAGAGACTGAGACTTTAGAAGAATTATATAGCTCGTGTAGGGTTATACAGCAGTCAGCAGGAAAAGCAGCAACTTAAACACAGGTTCTTCTGATGCCAGAGACATGCTCTTCAACCTTGAGGTCTTTGGCCTCTCAGTTCTGACAGCATGTTAAAAGGTCACCCCATCTGTTCAGGTTGTCTCAATGTGGATATGGCAGTTCTACCTACTTGGGAATGGTGAACACCCATTTATGCTTGCTTAGTAGAAAAGAATGCTGACTTTACTCATTTTGCTATAAAAGCAGTCTCTGTGCCAGAAGCCAAAATACACAGGATTGGTAAATATTTTGTACTTGGTTACAGGCAAGGACACAAATCCAATTAACGTTGTCTCCGTGTGACATGGTTGTTCACTAGCTTTAGGAAATATGTAGGTAGGTTCAATTCCAATTTGAAGGCATTTCTTGGTCCTATTTCAGCTGAGTATTTTAAGGAATTAAAGCCTTTTGATCTCTTTGGGCTTGTTTCTGAGTTCAGCACAGTTTGTTCCCCATCACGGTTGATAGTCAGGTTTGGTGCAAGGCCCAGGCTACCGGGTTTCATGGTCTGGGTTTCCTGTAGGCCCAAAACCTGCCCTAGGGAGTTTAGAGAAGCCTATGAAAAGCTCTGTCTCAAGACTGTGCATGTGGGAAGTGATCCTAACTTGGGGCAAGCCAGGAATAATGGTCTCCGTTCTGGTCAGCCACATATGTAATTTTAAAGTTTCTAGCAACCACATTAAACAAATAAAAAGAAACAAGTGCAACTAATTTTAATAGTATATTTTATTTAACTCAAATACATTCCAAATATTATTTCAACATGTAATCTATATAAAGAATTATTAAATCTGGTCTGTAGTTTACATAGACAGCGTAGCTCACATTAGATCAGGTATATTTCAAGTGCTCAACAGTACTTGGGGCTAGTGGCTACTGTATTGGACAGTGTATCTCCACAGAGTAAGAATGGATTTCAATCTTTGTTGTTTTTGGTGATAATAATAATGATACTGTTATTTTCTCTGAATACACCAAATATATATGATACACATGATATGTTTGGTATATTCAGAGAAAATATTTTAAAAAATAATACAAATATATATTTGATATATTCAGAGAAAATAATAATGATGTTATAATTATTTTCTCTGAATATACCAGCATCTTTGATTGGGAAGAATACTTAGAGTTTGCATAGTCTAATTATTCATATAATGCTACAATCTTTTCTAAACTATCACCTAAGATGCTGAGATATTATTGAATCTTAGTATAAGAAGACCTATATCCTATAGGTTAGTACTGAATCTTGGCATAGGTCATCCACTATTACTGCTTACACAGTAATAGAGAACTTACCCCTTATAAGTAACTTATTCTATCTCTGGCCAGCTTTCATTATTATAAAGTGATCCTTTTTACTGAGCTGAAGTTTTTTTCATAAGTGTTTCTCTTGTGGTTCTCTGTGACACTTCACAGCCACAGAGAGTAAATCTGCTTCTTTTCATATGACTGTTGTCTTTCTATTTGAAGACAGCCATACTGTCTTACTGTGTTTGTCTCCTCCAAATAAGCTGCCCTATTGCTTCCATCATTACTCCTGAGACCGTCAAGTCTTTTCTACACTCTGACGGTGAACAGGTTCCAGATTCTCAATAGCCCTCTTAAAGTGTGATACCCACAGCTGAATACAATATACATGGGTAGTGTGGCCTCCCCAAAATAGAGTGAGACCGGGAACTCTCACTCTTATATATTACCTTTCTACTGCACCATTATCACAACCCACTGTTGTTTTGTACTGAGCTTCCTGGGCACAAAATGCCTAAAATATGGCCCCATGCCACATTTTCCTTATGTTTTTATGGGTGCAGTTGTATCTGGCCACAAAGCAATGGCGTCATCTATCTCTGGGCAGTTGGAAGCGGCAAAAGTAAGGAATATGACTCAGGATGACAAGAAACTTTTAAAAAAATGTGGCGTATTTTTTCTTTTAGAGTCTGAAATACCAACACATCTTCGGATATATTATTCATTGTATCCATAGGCATTTTCCACTACCTATTATTAGCAAATTTTGATGAATAAACTTTTTGCATCTTTATATGTCATCAATTAAAATTTTGAGTATGTTACAACCTAACACAAAGATTTATAACATTAGGCCTTTACTAAGTAGTAGAGTTTGGGTAAATTTGTTCAAGCACTTTAAAACTACTTAATTTTCATTAAATTAATATCTGTATTTCTCCATTGCTATTTGTAGGCCTTATAACATATTTTCTCAGTTCTTCTGGGACTGTCTTCTCCCCATCTTTGCCTGGAAAAGTTCTGCTCATACTCTGTGTTTTATTTTAGATAACATCACTTTTTCCAGATTAATTCTCATTCTTATGTATTTCTACAGTGCTGCATTGCCACCATCATAGCAATTGCCACATTCTTGTAATTTTCTTTTTATCTGCCTATGTCTCCTACTAGACTGTAAACTGTGTTAGGATAGGGGTTGACACCATTACATCCTAAGTGTCTAGCATAGTACAAAGTAGCTGTTCAGTACATACTTTTTAATTAAATGAATAAATCTTCAGGACCACATGCTGAGGTACTTAGCATCATCTCCAGCTTACAGATGAAGCAGCTGAAGTTTAGATACTTTAGTAAGCTAGCAAAGCAGTGGCCCGAGGCTCAGAATTCTGAATCTGGATCTACTGCTGTCATTATAAAACCAGTTATACACACCTTCCATATACTTACCAATGTCTGAAGTTTCTTAACAAATGATAGAGCCTTTATGATCTTACTGGAGATAAGACTTAAAATGCAAATACCAGAAATGGAGAAAGCACAGTAGTTTCACTTCTGGTAACACTAGGGCATTAAATACTAATGCCAGACATTCTTCTAGAAATAGGTCCTGACTTGAAGAGAAAGTGAGCCTTCTGTTCTTGCCATACAAATCTATACAAATCATTTTTTGTCAGTGTCTCAGTTTCCCACAGTAAATTCTTGCTGATTATTTGATTTACTTGGTTTCCAAGCAGTTAGACGAGAATAGTCCCCTACGCTCTGTTCTTTTTCATGTGAACCACCATAATCAGAAATGATCGATTGATTTTACATAGTATTATTTTTCTACTTAAAAAAATTAAACAAGCTTCTTGTTGAACGTTTGAAAAAATAATTTTAAAATCAAGTAGAAAAAAAACCCTTACCACATATTCCTTTTTCTTTCCTTTTGCAAACAATTGCACATTTTCTATAATTTGGGGTTAGTCATTACATGTTCTTATGCTGAGAATTTTCCTATATTGTTAAATATTCAATACTACATGATTTTAAATGATTGCATAAATTCATTCTAGATATGTTCCACGCATATATCTAATCAATTCCATATTGTGGATATTTAGGATTATTTCCAGTTTTAGAGTCTATAAAGAATATGGTAGTACTTATCCTTGGACATTAATCTTTGCACACATGACGGATTAAAAGAGATTTTTTTTTTTCTCATCTAATTGATCGTATGCTGTTCTGGGCCTTATTAGGATAAGAACTCCCCGTAACTGGGCCTCACCTTAAAGTACTTAGACAATTTTGACCCTCAGCAGCAATCAGATTGAATCAAGGATTAGAATTCCTGACTCCTGAGTACCAAGATTAGATTTGGCTCCTTGAGACTCTTATTGCTCTCCTCATTTTCACATGGTATCGAGAAAGCTGAGCTCCAGGTTGGGGCTGGAGGACTCTGTTTTCAAGCTGGACTCATCTCTGCCAGCAGCACTGCCCCTGGCCCCCAAAACAAAAAAGAAAATTTAGTATTGAGAATGAGGGAGGCTGAGGTCATCCCTGTCCCAAAGGCAGTGGCAGGAGAGAGAGAGAGAGAGAGAGAGAGAGAGAGAGAGAGAGAGAGAGAGAGATAGCGCGCACAAGTGAGCAAAGAAGCAAGATGCACATATACCTTCTTCTGAGTCTTTTTTTTTAAACCCAGAGAAGGACAAAAGCAACTGCCTAAGTTAATCCTGCCCTGGGGGCAGCCTGAATGGGCATGACTTGAACCAAGTGGCTTGTCACCCTGCTGCCATTATGACCCTTGCAGGGTCCAAGAAAAATGCATAGATGAACTCACTGAGTTGAACAACACACTCAGTGTCTTGAGAACAAATGGACTTTTCTTCGGTGTTAGTTACAAACATCTTTTCTTTCCACTTACTCAGTTATCCAAGAAGCAAAAGCTAATCTCCTGTGAAAGATCAGGAGAAAGGCATGTGATGTGGCTCCACGCTGCTTTAGCCACGTGCCCAGGAAAGACCGTGGAAGGGCTTGGAGGGGCTCTGCTTCTGTGTCTGCCTCCAGTGTCCTGTGTCTGGAGAAGTAAACCAATTAGTAAACTACGCTAATTTACAGTCCTTTTATTTCAGATAGGTTCATTCATCTATCTATTATCTCTATCTATCTATCTATCTATCTATCTATCTATCTATCTATCTATCTACCTACCTATCTATCTATCTAATCTATTATCTATCATCTATTATCTACCTATCATCTATCATCTCTATCTAATCTCTCTCTCTCTCTATCATCCATCTCTATCATCTATCTATTATCTATCCATCTATCGATCTAGCTACCTATAGTCATGTGTCCCTTAACAGGGACACGTTCTGAGAAATGCATTTTTAGGTGATTTCATCATTGTATGAACATCATAGAGGGTGCTTACACAAACCTAGATGGTACAGCCTACTACACACCTAGACTACGTGGTATAGCCTATTACCCTAGGCTACCAACCTGCATAGCGTGTTACTGTGCTGAGTACTACAGGCAATTGTAACACAATGGTAAGTATTTGTGTATCGAAACATATCTAAATGTAGAAAAGGTTTAGTAACAATACAGTATAAAATATTCAAAAGTGGTACATTTATATAGGGTACTTATCATAAATGGAGTTTGCAGGACTGGAAGTTTCCCTGAGTGAGTCGGGCAATAAGTAGTGAGTGAATGTGAAGATCTAGGACATTACTGTACACTACTGCACACTTTGTAAACACTGGGCATTTCGGCTATACTAAATTAATTTTTAAATTTGCTTTTTTAACTTTTAGGGTCAGGGCTACATGTACAGATTTGTTTTACAGGTAAACTGGTGTCATAGGTTTTTGTTTCATTTTGTTTTGTTTTTAATATATACACAGATTATTTTGTCAGTCAGGTACTAAGCCTAGTATCCCCTCTTCCTCTTCCCACCCTCCAGTCTCAGGTAGGTCCCAGTGTCTATTTTTCCCCTCTTCATGTCTGTAGGTTCTCATCATTTAACCCTCACTTATAAGTGAGAACATGTGGTATGTGGTTTATTCTCCCTGCATTAGTTTGCTAAAGATATCGACCTTCAGCTCTATCCATGCTCCTGCAAAGGATTTCATCTTGTTCTTTTTTATGGCTGCATTGTATTCCATGATGTATATGTACCACATTTTAAAATTTCTTTTTTCAGTAATAAATTAAGCTTAGACTACTGTGACGTTTTTGGTTTATACCCTTTAAATTAAAAAAAAATTTCACTCCTTGGTAATAACACTTAAAGCATAAATATTATATTAGCTTTATATATATATTTATATTTATATATAAATATATAGCTGTACAAAATTTTCTTTTTATATCCTTTTTCTATAGGCTTTTTTTTCTATTTTTTCTTTAACTTTTAAAAGATTTTGTTAAGACTAAGTCACAAACACACATTAGCATAGGCCTACACAGGGTCAGGATAAAAAAAAATCACTGTCTTCCACCTCCACATCTTGTTCCATCGGGAGGTCTCTAGGGTCACTAACATGCATAGAGTTGTCATTTCCCACAATAACAGTGCCCTCTTCAAGAATATCTCCTGAAGTACTTGCCTGAGGCTGTTGAACAGTTAACTTTTTTAAAAAGATCTTTTTGTAAGTAGGAGTGTACTCTAAAATAATAATTAAAGTTACAGCATAGCAAATACATAAACCAGTAACATAGTTGTTTGTTATCCTTATCAAGTGTTCTATACTGTATATAACTGTATGTGTTCTGCTTTTATGTGACTAGAAACACAGTAAGTTTGTTTACACCAGCACCGCCACAAATGTGAGTTATGCCTTACGTTACGATCTTACTACAGCTACAGTGTCACTCAGTGCTGGGAATGTTGCAACTCTGTTATAATGTCATGGGGCCACCATCATTTATGCAGTCAGTCTCTGAGCAAAATGTTATGATTCTCAAGATTGTAGACACACACACACACACACACACATACGTGCGAGAAGAAGGTATGTGGTGATTAATGTTCCTAGTTACTTTAATATTGCCAATAACGTCTTAAAATGAAATAAAAAATTTTCAAAGACCCATGCTTTCTTTTGAATATTGCATTATTCTTTTCCTTTTTCTTCTTTGCAGACAGGGTCTTGCTCTGTCGCCCAGGCAGGAGTGCAGTTGTGCCTCACTTCCTGCAGCCTTGAACTCCTGGGCTCAAACACTCTTCCTGTCTCAGCCTTTCTAGTAGCTAAGACTATGGGTGTGCGCCATCATACCCAGTAAATGTTTATTTTTATTTTTATTTGTGTAGAGAGGGGTATCACTACATTGCCCAAGCTGGTCTTAAACTCCTGGCCTCAGGCAATTCTTCCATCTTAACCTCCCAAAATGTTGGGATTACAGGCGTGAGCCACTGAGCCCAGCCTGCATTATTTCTAATTCAGTAATTTATCTCCTTGAGAAAAGCATTCAGAACAGTAACTCCTAGAGGAGACTTGGTGTTTGAGCTTCAAATTCTATATCACCTGTTAGTTATGTGCTCTTTGCAGCCTGGGAAAGGCAAGAAATGAGCAACCTTATTTTAAAAACCATTTCTCCTGGATACATGCATTTAGATATACACAGGGACTATTAAACAGTTTCTAAGCATCTATGAGTCTTGTTCCATCATTCAATCTCTCTCTCTTGTATCTTCTTGCTCTAACTCCCATCTGATTTGAATAAATTTACAAATATGCTCGACTGTCTCCCATCTAACACTGATGTTTCCTTGAATCCCCAAATTATATTCTAATCTCCACCCTACCTTACTTATTCCACATTCCAAATTGTAGCTACCCATCAGCTCATTGTAATCCAGCTTTCACGGTCAGTATGAAACTTGATGGCTACTTTTTTCCCCACACGCCACACTCAATAAATCCCCTAGCCCAGCCTGTTTTCCTCCTAACACCTTCTTAAATCTGCAGCTCCTCCTTGTCATCCCCTGTGCCACAGTCCTAGTTCAGATTATCATCATTTCTTGCCTGGACAACTATAAGAGTTTCGAGTGTGTCTCCCAATTATGTGGCTTGATAGTGTTGAGATAGTTAGAATCATAGTCTTGTGTATTTCATCAAAAGTCATAAAACCCTATTATGTTCCTGGTGTCCTGGTCAAGGTGATAGTAACTCTATTACCCTGTGACTATAAAGTAATGAGGCAGGTTCTTTAAGACAGTCATGTTAATTCATATTTAATTCATCCAGCAAATAATTATTAAGCACCTACTGTATGCCACACACTGATCTAGGGCTGGAAATATAGTGGTGAATAAGACAGGTGGTCCTGGGATTTCATGAATAAGGTAGATGGTCATGGGATTTCATGAAGCTGCATGAGAGGCATGGGCAGAAGCAAGGACTCTGTAGTCAGATGATGATGTGTTCAAATCTTGCCTCCATACCTTGTGAATTTCTCAAGAGCATTCATCCATCCATTCATTCATTCATTTATCCAGTCATTAATGGATGCTAAATACCTACTGATCGTCTATTGTGTCAGGTGGTGTTTCAGTTCCTGAAGAGATAGGCAAAGTGCTGCCCTCAAGGAGCTTATTTTCTTGTGGGAAAAAAAAGGCTAACAATAAATACATCATACATCATAAGCAAGGTTATTTCAGATACTGTAGAAGCTATGAAGAAAGCAAAATAAGGTAATAGGATGCAGTGTGATTTGCTCTGACTCTTGTTTAGAAGCATCCATTTTATATTGAGTGGCCTGAGAAGACCTTTCTGGAAAGGTGACATTTGAGCCAAGATGTGAAAATGGCCAGGGAAAGCAAAGAGCTGAAGGAAAAAGCAGAGGAAATAAAATGAGTGCCAAAACAGTGAGATGGGCATTGAATTAAAAAAATAGAGTAAGTGTAGCTGAAATGGAGTGAATGAGAGTGAATGTTGCATAGGTGATGTAGGAGAGGCCGGATCATGTCGGGTTTTGTGGACCATGTAGATGCTCAGCTTTTATTCCAAGTTATTTAATCTCTCCAAGACTTAGTTTACTTGACCTAATAAACAAATGTCATAAGTTGTTGTGAGAATTACAAATTATAATCCTTTCATGCATTAATCAGTTAATTCAACAGATCTTTTTCAAATGGCTTACCATATGCCAATTTTAGGCATTGAGAATAATGTGGTGAGGAAGTAATGGCTTATTCTCAAGGACATCATAGTCGTTATGGGAGATGGTCCCATAGGAAAAAATCATAACAGTGTGACAAACACAACAGTAGATGTGTGTGTTTCCTTCTAATTCTATTCATCCTAATATCCATAGCTGAGTTAGCAGACACCAACATCCCTCACCTTGGGTTGCTTCTAGAGCCTCCTAACTAGCCTTTTCATTTCCAATCCTGTTCTCCAAAACATTCCCCACACTGCACCAGAGTGATCTTTCTAAAATTCAAATGACAGTTCATTCACTCAAAAATATTTACAATGTGTCTGCAACATGCCAGGTTCCCTTCTAAGTTCTTATGAAATATCAGGAAACCAATAATACTTGTTTGACTAAAATCTTTTAATATTCTGCATTGCCCTCAAGATACGACATAAACTGCTTAGTTTGGTGTAAACACTCTTCAGGCCTCTTGAAGATCCCAGGATAATAGTACAAATGGAGCCCAAATGCCATATGTAAGGTTATAAATCAAGCTATCAAACTATTCTTAAAATATGCTCTACTTGAATGGCTTTGATAAATATAACTGTATAAGGGCTTAGAAGGCCTGGTTCAAATTTAAAATTCTTGAGCTCCTCAGAGTTCCAGGCCATAACACTGTGGTACTGGGAGAGCTGGAGCTCTTGCCTTGTCTCCTGTCTCTTTACCTAACATTGCAGAGGGCCTTGTACACCAGCAGGAGGACACCCAGCTGTCATGTCCAACTCCTGTCTACTGTCCCTTAAAATAGCTGCCTCAGGCATGAGCCACTGCACCCAGGCTTCTTTCTGAGACTCTTAAGGGCTTTGTCTCACAGTAGCTCAAGAAACCCAAAGTTGAGAAGCACTTATGAATTAAGATATTTGTGACTGTAGCTGTTTGTTTACTTAAACAAATTTTATAAATTAATAAGTAAGAAACTACTATGGTTTGACTGTGTTCCCCCAGATTCTTATGTTAAAACTTAATGGCCAGTGTCACAGTATTAAGAGGCAGGGCTTTTAGGAGGTATTAAATAATGAGGGTGAAGCCTTCATGGATGGGATTAAAACACTTACAGAAGAGCTTGAGGGAGTGGGTTGATTCTCTTCTGCTCTCTCACCATGTGAGGGCACGGCATTCATCCCTTTTTGTCCTTCTGTCCCTCGCCATGTGAGGATGCAGCAATGAGATGCCATCCTGAAGCAGAGAGAGCAGCCCTCACCAGACATCAAACCTGCTGCGACTTGATCTTATACTTTCCAACCTCTGGGATTGTAAGAAATTTCCATTGTTTACAAATTGTCCACTCTGAGATATTTTGTTATAGAAGTACAAACTGACTGGAAGAACCCACCAACTTTTTGAAGGAATTAAAACCGTAGACTGAAAGATTCAGAAGCAGTACAAAAAAAGACAAAGATTTGAATCTCTACGCTTCTATGATCAAGAAACACACTGAGAAAATTACTCAGCTGAAAACATAGGCTAGAATAACTCAGAGGGTGGATCCAAGAGCCCAGAGGATGAACCAGTGAGTCAGAGAGCATGAGTAAGTCTTAGTTAAGGAACAGATACGTTCATGATTGAATTTCAGAACTGCCATGAACCAGGGACTGACATATGCCTTCGATTGTACCCTGCCTCTTTTTAATATCTTGGGTATTTGTGGTATTTGTGACAGAAAAAGTGTACCTTCAGTTTATAGGTATTCAGATTGAGAAGACCCCATATCAAAGGAACTGAACCTATGGAGACTTATTTTCTTCTGGATCTAATTTGGATGATGAGATTCTGAACCTCAGACCTGTATCTGATGGTCTTCTGAAGGAAGTTGGAGGTGAATATATTTACATACATGAGACATTAAAAAAAATTATGGTAGTAGATAAGACTGTGGCAATTTAAAATCATAGTTACAAATTCTTTAATAATCCTTCTACTGAGAGGTAGGGTCCAAGTACCCTCCTCTTGAACCTGGGAAGACTTGTGAGTGCTTTGACCAATAGAATTCAATTATCCCTAGCAAGGAAACAGACACATTACTGAAGCCATCTGGGATCTTACAGATGAATCAGCCCCCTAGCTGCATATTGCCCCATGATCTTTATCAACCCCATATGAAAGAATCATCTAGCTGACTCCTGCCAAAGTTCTTGACCCATGAACCAACAGATATAAATAAATGGCTGTTGTTTCAAGCCACTACATTCTGGAGGTAGTTTGTTCTACAGCAATATGTAACTGGAACACCGTCAAGACTGGCTTTAAATGCCCTGTCTCTGTGCTCTGATGGAACCCTGTCTTTTTTAACCACACTGTAGTGAAATGACCTATTCACTGGTCTTTATCATCTCCCTAGTGAAAGTTCTCTGAGGGTGAGGATGGTATCAAGAGCAGCGGCTTTCATAGTAAGCACCCAATATGCTATTTTTTTTTCCTTCTCCCACGCAATAACTTGCTCTAATTAGCAGCATAGCCAAGGCCATAGTAGATGGAGATTCTTAAACATGTTTAGCTTTGTTTTTCTGTTCTTGCTAGGCTGAGTTTGGTTCCTCTGACTTCCACAGTTCCTGTAGGCCTGCTCTGTCTGTGAATATTTATGTGAGGGGCACCCACTAAAATAAGAAACAGGTCCAGGGTTGTTAGTTCCTCTAGAAATACACATGGATCTGAAACCAAAGTGGATAATTATTGTGCAGAAACATGTTTTAAGTTTTGCCTCTCCCAGAACCTTTGAAAAATAGAACATAATGTGTAGCCAAACCCCAAACACCCCCGGGTTTGCACATCTCTAGTAATCCCATCCAGACACATTTACATTCACATAATGGATTTCTGGTTCCAAGATTTTTCCTGTTCGAAAAACAACTCCTAGGGAGAATCGCTCTTCTGTGAGCAGTAGCCTCCTGTGAGCAGTAGCCTGTCTGATACTCCCACAGCTGCATGATCACCCCAGAAATTTTAAGCCTGACCCTCAACCTTCCTGTATGAAAAATACTCTGTTTAAATATGTAATGATTCTACCTACTGAGAAATCCTGGGATCAATCAGGCTTGGATCCCAGCTCTGTCACTTACCGGTCATGTGACAGCACATTACTTAATCTCTCTGAGACTGTTTTCGTGTAAGGAGAGAATAATGATGTCTGCATATAGGATTCTTGCAAGTATTAGATGAGCTAATGCATGTAGAACGCTCAGCCATGTACTGGCACATATGATCTCTCACTCAACTAATGAATGCTAGTTGTTGCTAATACTGACACTTCCTTACCTGCTCTGCTCTCTCAGTAGTGAATTATCAAACTAGATGGAGCTGAAATCTCCTGAAAATTGCCTGACTTGGTTCAAAGACGTGGGATTGGTCACAGTGACCCTGAAAACCCATTACCTTGCTTTTTAGAGGAAAAGTGCCAAACCAGCACTTGTTATTAAGAGTAAGGAGAGTAATAATATAGAGGAAAAAAATCCCAGTTTATTTTTCTGTAGTTCATGACCTGTCCCCATTTTCCTGTGATCTCTACTTTTACCTGGTCAAATACAAACTTTTGTAGTGACTATGACCATATTTTCTGAACTGCGAATAAAAAGATCCATGGTCTCACAAATACGACTGTTCTTAAGGTGGCAACATGACTCAATATTTTAAACTGTGACTGCTCTAGAAAAATGTGGGCCATATGGTGACCCTACCCATAGTTCTCAAAGCCAGATGCTGACTGGCTCCAAGAGAAGAAAACCAAAACAATCAGAAATCTCTTCTATTTGCCAAAACAAATCTTGTGTCTCTCCCAATGTTATTCCCCTGGCTATCTTTGTTTGAATGGGGCCTCTTCACCAGTTCCATTTCTGCTACCATCTCAGGGGATGAAGGAAAGAAAACAGCTTCATGTTCACTCATGTTAGCAAGGAATTCTTTTCTTGGGTGAATTTTAAGAGTAAGGGAAATTTGAAAATCTTTTTTATTTGGTGTCTTTTTTTCTTTCTTTTTTTTCATTTTGAGAGGCTTCAACTATAGTTTTCCTTCTGGTCCCTCAATAATAGCCATAATAATGTTGCTGTTATTATTAAATGCATTCTATGTAATGGGCATTCATCGTGTATTTGCTTCCAAATACACTTAATCATTACAATGGGCTCCCAGTTTATAGATTGAGAACTTAATATGTTGAGAGGCCAAGAAACTTATCCAAGGTCACATAATTAATAAATGATAGACTAGGAGTCTGAACCCAGAACTCTCTGGCTCGTATATTCGCTATATTCTGTGTTGTTGCCTCTCATAGATTGCTATGCAGAAATCAGACTTAGATTCAATGAACATATATTGAACATCCTCCAGGTGTTGTGCTCAAATGTTTAATAAATTATTTAATATAATTCATGAGCTGGGTAACATTACTATCATCTTTGATAGTGAAATATCATGCCAAGAGATTAAGAAATGTTTCTAGGTCATCTAATTTGTAGTTAGTGGAGCCAGGAATCAAATCCATTTTTAAATTGCAGGTTTAAAACTTTTCCTAAATCCCAGTAGAGCATCAGATAGCAGAAGTGCAAAATAGCCTGTGTTTAGAAACTTGAGAATTAGGAGGATATTGAATGGGGAAAGGAGGCTTTGCTGTGGGATCAAGTATCTGCAGAGTCTTACCCCTTAGTGAGAATGAGTTTATCATTGGTAAGTGGAGGGAACAGAGCTGGTGAGTGAAGAAAGGAATAGAAAGAGGCAGGAAATTGGAGAAAGGAACACCCAAAGTCAGCTCAGTATTACATTAAGCCTTAGCACTGTGTAGGGCCCTCCTTTGTCATTTTTAATTATCCATTCTAGTAAAGAGTATTAACTAGAAAGTATATCAAGTGGCTGTTTTGATTTTTGGAGAAAGTAGAATCAGATTAGAACCAAAAGGCAGAAAACATTAGTATCAGAAGGGTAAATGTCAGAGGGCAAAATCACTTTGATTTTGGACTGGGAAACAGAGTACCTATTTTTAAGTGATCTTGCTCTACATGAGATAAAGAGTAAAATGTGAAATGTTAAAATCTTAATTTCCAGTTAAGATGTGGAGGTAGTTCACCCTTTCAATTTACCTCCTCCAGCATCTTGGCTGCTCAGATATATTCGACTTGGTGTGGACAGATTAGGGGAAACAGTACACTCCCTTCATTAATTTTAACCTGTGGTCCTTAATTCTTATTTTCTAAACAAATTTTCACCAACCCCCACGTATAGAAATAATATATGTTCAACAGAGTAATGTGGAGTATACAGAAAAGTTAGGAGATCAGAATTAAAATCTCCCACAATCCCACTGTCCTGACATTGTTAACATCTTGACATATTTCTAATTTGCTTTCTTATCTTCTTTTCTGTAATAGATATCATAAAAGTATGCCATTTTTACTCACAGTATACTATAAGGATTTTCCCATGTCATTAGTGTTTGAAGACACAGATTTTATTCAGTGTCTAAACTTGCATCTATATTATATGATGTATTTAAGTAATCCTCTGTTTGATATTTAAATTGATTTCAGATTTTCACCATCATAAATGTGATATTATCTTTGTATATAATCATTCCACGGCCCAGGCCTCTTCTAGAACACCCTTTGTTCAGAATTTCTTACCTTTTTTTTCCTCTAACAGATATGATTAATGATATTCACATATGAAACTTTTCCTAGAGTTATGTCTTAGACTTACTAGGGTTATATCCAATTTCTTGTGTTATAATGAAATGTAATATCTTTACATTTTTCTTCCCTTCAAAAAAATCATAGAAGGGTGAAGATGAGTAAAAGTGATATGTTTTTAGTCCACTATATTTTATAAACCAATTTATAAATTTCAGTTCTTTATTGTTAGTAATGAGTTTTAAACATATAATTGATCATGCCATTTAATTGGCAAACCATTGTTTAGCTGGCCTTGGCAAGTACCCTTGTACTCTGAGTGGCTTTAGCATACATTTCTCATTGAAGACCATTTCTAGCTAGGATTTTTGTCTTTAGGAATAAATAGACTGGTAGTAGGAAATTGTAAACTCTAGACAGAATTAGGTTTTCATTTTGGGAAGGCGGTAACATAAACACTGGGAAGGGACAAATAAATGCAAATGAGTATTTCTTAAGTGTGCACCTCTTATCCTTCCTCTGTCCAGAGATTCCAATACAGTTTTCCTGGAGATGCCCTTGCCCTAAGCCCTCTGGCTCTGAATTACTGTTTTGGAAGGTATTACCAAGCCATTTTGTTCTTTGACATTTACCATTAAAATTCTAGTTAATTCAGCTGCCTACTTCGAATGAGGCCAAGACAGATTTTTTTCCTTAGCTTAGGTGATGTGTGACCATTTAGAGAAAGGAGGAGTAGATGAGTGGAGGTACATGGGTGTAACTTGATATAATCTCCAGGAAAAGTGTCCTGATTGAAGCATATATAGAATGGAGTCTTTTCAAGGATGAGAAGGGTACTGTCATCTATGTGTGGTATTGGCAAATCTGCCTATCCTGATGGGTCCAAATGTTGCATTGTAGAAAATTCTAATCATAGATAAAAGACATTTTCCTACTGGAAGAATTTTAATGTATTAGTTGGCCCTTTTCGCTGCAATGACAGTATAAAAACTTGAATGAATATTTAAAGGGAATTAATTTTGTTCATTGAATCAAAGAGATTATTTAACAACCAAATTACGGGAAGAACAAGGATGTCAGTAGTCACTAGACAAGAAAACGAGTAGAACCAGAGACATATGATGTCAGAGCTCTCTCTTTTTTTTCTCTCTTACTCTTTTCTGGGCTTCTTACGGGAATTTCATTCTGTTTTGTTCACAACACTGAAAACATGGGGTGCAGTGGGCATGATATTTCCAAGTTTTATATCTTACAGTATCTACCTCTTGGGAGGACTGCTAGACTTTTGTACCTTCCTAATTCCAAAACTACAGGGAGAAGACTCATTGGCTAGTTAGGGTCAGGTGTTCAGACAAGGACTGATAAATTATGGAAAAAGAAATGTCATAGGAAAAATGTTGGAGGAATGAGAAGGAAAATTTATTCCAGAAGTGTTTATTCCATCAGGCTGCACAGAAGTCTTTCTATATTTCAGATGATTTATTGAAGATTGGGGAGAAAAGGAGCATAAGAAGAGTATTATATCTATAAATATGTGAGTAACTCACCTTTCTTGGTGGTCATGAATCTCTTCCTCCCAACTCTGTAACTAAAGTTTGTAAAGAGAGGCCAGAGGTCATCTTTTCTGGCCTAGGGAAGCAGGAGATGGGTGTGTTTTGCAGGGTGTCAGCTTTCCCTGGCCAGTTCCCACTGCAAAACAACAGCACTGTTTATTCTTTCCCACATCCTGGCATTCAGCAGACTGCTACCTTTCACTGCAGCAACTGGAAATCACACACTAATAGGAAACATACATGTGAGCAGTCAAACCGGGATTTTAATCAAATGATCACAGCAGCACCAGTTGGTATTCATTTAAATAATTTACTGGAGTTGTCTGTGGATTATGTGTGCATTTTCAGGGTTTTCTATGAATATCATGTTTTTACAGAATTCCCAGCTTGCCACACAATTTTGTTTACAACAGAATCCAGACAGGTTTCTGCTGAACTTTGGGTTGAAGGGTTGATGTGATACTCAGCCCGTCACGGTCAACCCAATGGAGCATGTAGTTGTTAAAGAAGAATGAATCCTAAAACAAATTCGTATTTTCATATATGACAAAGTTCAGACACCATGTAACTAAATAGAAATCGCCTTGGAAAGTATTGCATGCACCGATAGGAGTTCCCCCAGAAAAGTTGCAATGTAAAAGTCAACAGCATTGAAACAGGCAAGCGGGAGACAAATATCTACTGGTCAGCACCATTTCTTCCGAGGCCTCAATATGAGAAGTAGTGGTTGACATATGCAGTCTTCCCTCCAGGAGTGTCTGGCCCACGTTCCTGCCATGGAGAACAGGTGTGATCTAAGTGCAGAGCCCTGAGCAGCTGACTTCTGGTTTGAATGCTAAATTAATGTTATTTGTTTTTACTATTACCTTTGGCAGAGATGAGAAAGTCCAAAGGCTACAGATGTGAGGCAAATGACAAAAACATGATGTAGACAGGATGAAGGAAAACCCCACCCAGAGCAGAGAGCTTCTACTCATCTCCAGTAGGTTATTTGCTATGGTGTTATTTAGCTTCAAGCGTCTCTCTCCTTTCTTGTAAAAGAACCTGTAAATTCAACCTTTACAAAGACAGATTACATATTCCACCCCCCACCCCTGCCCCGCATATGCATACATGGATGGTTTGAGGTTCCTTTACCCTGTAGTACTCAAACTTCCAGCTGTCTCTGCCTCTGGTTAGAATTATAGGCTTTATATTCCATTTGGCATTGTATGCTTCTATTATTTCTTTGGTGAACAGAGAAGTTACTTTGTTTTTGAGCAAGGCTATGTCTCTAACTTTCATGCCATATTTTATCTTTCTTTGCTGTATTTGAACAGGGAAGGGAACTCACAATACCATCTTGACAAGAAACCCTGGTTCATACTCTTTCAACTAAATAATGTACTCTTAGCTGAGATGCCTTTCTCTGCTATAATTTTGTCCATTCTTCTGTATCTCATCTGCAAGGAATGAATTTGTTAAATTCCCTGCTGAAATTCGCATAGCATATGTCTACAGCAGTCCTCTCCTCTCTTAGTCTCTAGCAGCACCAGGAAGGAAAAAAATTAGATTAGTTTGGCATATTTTTTCTTAGCGGGCTTATGCTGTTTTCAGGCAATCAGCACTTTCTTTGCTTAGGCTATCAAAACATCTATTTAATAATTCATTTTAGAATTTTGCCAGAAATTAATAGCAATCTCATTGGCCTACCTCTCCTGAGATCCTTGTACTACTTTTTAGAGTTAAGATAACATATGCCTGTAAATTTTGGAAACCTTTCCTACTCTCATATTTATTAAAACTATAGCTTGTATCAATGGCACAAAATTGGAGGAAAAGCTAAACTATATATACAGGAACAGCATTCAGATAAAAAAGATCTTGACAAGTTAAAACAATGAATTCAACTTCATGTAATTTTATACATTTTTAAAAGTATATTTTCTAAATATATATTAAATGTATATATTATATATTTCTAAATATATGTTAAATGTATATATTATATGAGTATATTATATAATATACTCCTAGATTTAAGCAAAAAGGAAATGAAAAAGATATGAAAAAAATAAAAAATGCTGCTTGATGACCAGCTCAGTAGGAAAATTGTAAGTGCCATGTGGCTGACAAAAGCAGAGACAAACGAAAAGCCCCAAACAAAAAACAAACAAACAAAACCAAACCATCCACAAACAACCTGAGGAAGGATGGTTATTTTAGATGTGATAATTTATATTTATGTAGAGATATTTCTGGACCCCTCAAGCTCTTCAATACCAGTATTAGGAGCATCTTGTAATTTATTAAATTATGTAAGAAGGTATCACGGATATCAGGATATTATTGTGTGAAAATGATGCTTTTACTTTGATGTGATCTCACTGATGTACACAACCAATTTCCAATAAAGTGCTAGAATGCGCAAAAAAAAAAAAAAGGGAAACTGACAAAAACATAGGGCTTAGTAGAATAGTACATATATTTGTTGATAGAATTAGCGTTGCCATAGGTGGAATGACAGGATTTACAATTATTACGGGAAAAAAATTGAGGATTCTACACTTGCAGTTCCTGCAAACTTCCAAACTTGTGCCTTAAAAATAAACTCACCACAGGATGAAGAACACTGAGGAGATACCAAGTTCTACAGCAGCTTCATTTTATTTCAAAACCAAACTACCTTTCTCCTCAGTGTTCATTCTGCAGTGTTCTCTCTCTCTCAGTGAAGGCACCACCAACGCTCAGGTGTCCAGGCCCCATACATGGTGACATCCTTGACCGCCCTACTTCATTTATGCCCAGTGCTCTGTCACCAGGGCCAGTCACCTTCTTACCTCCAGTGTCTGGGATTGTTGCACTGTCAGGTGTTTCTACTAAGCCTGTGTAGACCCTTACCTTAATGCTGTCACATGTCTGTGGCATTCCTTGTTTCCTTGTTTCCCTCCCATCTGTTCCTACCCTTACTGGTCTGCAAGCATTTCACAGCCAAAGGGTCTGTTTTCTTCATTACTGTGTCCTCAATGCCTGTCACATTGCTTAGCACGTAGTACTTAATAAATATCTGTAGGGACGTATACCTAGTTTAACCTAGAGAAGTCGTGAAAATCCTAAAAGATGTCTTCAAATATTCCTAAGCAAACATATCAAAGAGGAATTAGACCATGTGACAAATCTGAGAACTGAGAAGCAGGATAGTGTGGTAATGAAAACTACAGACTCTGGAGCCCACTACCTGGGTTCTAATCATATTGCCTCTGCTTTATGCCTGCATGGTCTTGGGAATGTTATTCATCCTTCTTGTCCCACACAGGTACAATAGCACCTGTCTCATTGACTTGTGATGACCAAAAAAGTCAAAACATATAGCGAACTCCAGACATTCCTGATAGGAGTACAGCTTCATTTCAGGTTAGCCAGCATGCTAACCATGATTCCAACAGACACACTCTATTTGTGTCTCATTCCATAATAGTCATGTTCAGTCCACATCACCCCAAAAGCTGGGTTCCAAACAAGGATCATCAGGCAGGTGACTTGTTCTGAGAAGTAATCTTACAGAAAGAAAAGTAAAGATCTGAGAAAAGTAAAACAGCGAGGAGAAAAAGCTTCTGTCCTACTAAAAACCCTGTGGGGAACTGTGTAGAAGGTGTCTTGAAATTGTCCACCAAGGGAAGGGATTTGTCCACTGGCTCATGGCTCCTCTTTCTGGTCAGGGTTGCCCATGGAGTGTGAAGTCTCTTTCCTGTCCACTTTGCACATGCATCAGAGTAGCTGAGCAGGTTTCACAGGCATCCCACCAGGTGGGGAAAAAGGGTTTTGGGAAGGAAAGCCACAGATGTTTAATATAACTGAGGCTAAGTGTGGTCATTTTATACCTGGGTTCTGGAGATGGTTAAACAGGTAGGAAGTGTGGGGCTGGGTACAAAAGGCACTGTCCCTGTACTAGTGGTGAAAATGATTTCTGCTCTCTCCTTCCTGCACCCCAGGACCAGACACATGACCCAGTCTAACCAGCATCTCCACCTAATACAGGGAGAGATTGAGTGATGGATATGTAACTCTGAGCCCACCAAAGTTCTCCCTGTGGCATTTTGTTGCTAAAATAGGACCTTTCTGTCCATGCTGAGAAATCCAAGGTTTCTGAGAGTCATATAACCATGCCATTAACAGGACTTAAAATCTGAATTCTCTACCTCAAATAAATTTTGGTAGGAGCCAGGCAGAGAGGTGGGAAAATAGCAGGAGATAAGACTGGAACCCAGGAGGATCCAGAGAAATACACAAAGACCACCTGATGTATATTTTACTCAAATTACTTGTTCCTTACCTTGTCTGGTATATTGTTTTAGTTGCTCTGAGGAGGGACAAAATGGAAGCAGTTCTTTGAGAGCTAGAAGGATAGTAAAGAGCAAGGTCTATTTCTAAGATACAGAAACCCTAAGGACAGGGTATATATTCAAAGGCCATGGCTCAATCCATAAGATCTTTGGCACTGTTTATTAGCAAATTGGCCACTTACTGATTGAGTTTTTAAGGAAGTTGTACTACCAGAAAAACCCCAAGCCTGTAACTTCTCAATCTAAAAGGCCCCTAATGCTCCACGTCTGCACCCTTAGCAGGTCAATTGTTAGATCTGCTAAAGCAGAGTGGTTCCACACAGAGAGGTCATCCAACACTCTCTTGGACATGGCCACAGACAGCAAGGAAGAGGCAGAACCGGGAATGCTGCGTTGGCTGTTTCAGTCCACTGCAGGTGGGGACTCCTCACTAATTCGGTCCCCGCACGTGAGATACGATGTAGACCGCTGCCTTAACTTATTTTTCCAACTGGGAGTTTGAATTAGTAATATTCTATTTCCCCTTTAAATTGAACACACTTTTCCTGTGGGGGAATGCTTAAATAAATCATCACTTACTAATGGGTTAAGGTCCATAGGAGCCACATCTGGTTCTGCACTAAAAGAATGCTTGTCATTTGGAGAACCTCAATTTACAGCTAGATGCAGGAAACACGGCCAGCCAAGTATCTCCTTTGGTAGAAGAGGCATGTCTATTCTCTCCTGTCATAGATGTGAGGAAAAGGCATCATGTGTGTGTGGTGGGGGAGGGTATATATGGGGCAATTGAAACATTTTTTACTATCTAGGGTTCTTTTTTTGGGATAGTCTTATTTCATAGTAATTCTATTTGGCCCTGTGGTTAAGGGGAGTGGATTCCTTTCACCCCACCTACTTAGTCCCTAGGAATGAGTGTTTGACCAAGAACTGGTGGGTCAGAATCCCCCATGCTCCTAGCTATAGTGATTGGTTGACAGATGTATGTGTGACGCACATCAGGTCAGGTAGTCTTCCCAGGGGCATTGAATTGCTGGATTCAGCTGTGGGTAAACATCTCTGGTGGACTTTTTAATTACTCCATTCTTAAAAATCATGAAAATTTGAGTTGAAGAGCTGTGACTTGTAATTGAAAGTTTCATGACTAATACTCAGCTGCTTATAATGAAAATATTTCCTAACATTCAGAGCTTACCAGGAATGGAGTGGTCTATTTTGAGTTCCCTTTCCCTGGAGGTTATCCAGTAACTGGATGACTGTATCTGTACGTGAAATGCATTTATTTGCTACTTAAAGGGAGACATCTCAACATTTCATTCAGTATTGTACCCAGCTCTAGGTCCATTGCTCTAGGTGTTTTGCCCTAGGTGTACTCAATGGAAAGGGTGGTTCTTTCCATCAAGTCTGACATGACTTTACATGGTGCTGAGGGACAGATTCCCAAGGGTTCCTGAATGAGAAAGAATGGCTGGAGGTGGTTTTAAGTAAACCATCAATAATATGTGCCATACCACTAAGCAGAGATTTTTTTCTT
The DNA here is from genome assembly GCA_963573385.1 of Cacajao melanocephalus. NCBI lineage: Eukaryota > Metazoa > Chordata > Mammalia > Primates > Pitheciidae > Cacajao > Cacajao melanocephalus. Next base: position 46,095 of record CAUYLG010036947.1, read on the forward strand.
TCTTTTTAATTTATTTTTAAAATTTTAAGGTCTGGGATACAAGTGCAGGATGTGCAGGTTTGTTACATAGGTAAATGTGTGCCACGGTGCTCTGCTGCACCTATCAACCTATCACCTAGGTATTAAGCCGATATGCATTAGGTATTTTTCCTAATGCTCTCTCCCAACCCCAGAGATTTTCATAGAGAGTATTTTATGTATCCTTAAAGTTCCATTCAAACCTTATATGTCTTCACTCTATGAAATAAAAATTAAATTCAGCCAGGCGCAGTGACTCACACCTGTAATCCCAGCACTTTAGGAAGCCGAGGCAGGAGGATTGCTTGAGTCCAAGGGTGTGAGACCAGCCTGTGCAAATAGTGAGAATTTGTCTACACACACACACACACACACACACACACACACACACACACACACAGAGCCAGGCATGGTGGCACATGCCTGTAGTCCCAGTTGCTCAGGAGGCTGAGGTGGGAGGATCGCTTGAGCCCAGCCAGAAAGTCGAGGCTGCAGTTAGCTATGATTATGCCTCTGCATTCCAGCCTAGATGACAGTGACAGAGTGAAACCCAGTCTCAAAAAATAAAATAAATAAAGTAAAATAAAATTAAAATTAAACAAAATCAACTTAAAAATTGTTTTTCATAGTCTGTTTGTTTAAATGATATCTTCTTGCCTATTCTATCTCTAGGGTTAGCAGGTAGGTAGTTGTTCTAACCCCCTTTTCCACTGGGCATTAATCTATCTTCATTTCATAAATAGGAAGTGGGTATTTGAATTTCTCAAGTTTTATGTAAATTGAAACGGTTTGAGTTTACCTAGTTGTAGTGGAGATTACTGCCATGGAGTACAGATTTTTGTTATGAGGCATCCCTATAAAGACATTTTAATTCCGGGAGCAACATAGATTGCAAAAGGTTGAACATTTCCTTCTGTGACTCTTTTAAAAAAATAATAGTCCTAGTAGCTGTGGCTTGTGAAGTTTTATGAGAAGCCATGAAGAGAAGCTGTAGTATGAAAGGATGCTTATTAAAACCTGCATACATTATGTATGAATCTGCACTTTTTTTGACCTCCTCTCCTGGAACTGTCCCAATCCAGATTACACTGGGCTGAGCTGCGAAACTCAGAGAAAACTACAAACCTTTTTAATTGGGGCATTAGGAAGCTTCAAAATACCAGTTCAAGAAAGCCTCTTAAGGCTTTAAGTTTCTCAAAATATATAAGCCAAGTTCTTGAGCAAATGCCATGTTTCACCCTGAGAAAGATAGCTGCAGTCAATATTGAGCATGTCAGGCTGGCAGCCTCTCAAAAACAAGGATAGAAAGCCTGATTTTATAGTCTTTATGAAATCAACAAAACTAGAAAAATAATAAAAGCATAGAATGGGGTTCTTCTTTGGGTTTATAAACTATAGATTCTCCATTTATCAGCCTTAGTGGACATAAATGAATAGTTGGTTAGTATAAAGGGAAGATAAAAGTATCATGGAAAGAACAGATGCTTTTTTAGGCACATTTAAAATTCTCAGAACCAGCTGGTTTGGAATTCTGGAAGGAGCCTTAATCTTTTAATCTGGTGAAAAGCATCTTTGCAGCTTGAAAGGTACAGAGACAAAAGGGGTTGCATGTCTTCTCTAATAGCTGAAAGCTCCCATTTGGTGAGAAGGGGATGGTTTAAATCAAGCATGCAAAAATAAATGACTGAACCACCCACCTCTTCTCCTACTCAACTGCCTGAGCCAGGAGTTCGGGCTGGCAGGCACCCTTATCCTCAGAGAACAACTCAGAGAAGATAAAACTATGGTGGGGCGTTGGTAGTGGCGGTAGAGACAGGGCAGTGAGGGATCAAAGCATTTTGCCCATAAACATGTCCCCACCCTTGGGTAATAGGAAACTTTTCTTGGAGATCTAAGTACAGATGAGTCAAAGATTAGCATCAAATCTCTGAAAACACAATTTAGAAAAATGCATTTTGGCCTTTCTGCACATCCCAAAGCATATTTGACCCAATTCCTAACATCATTTTCTGCTCTGTAATCATTATCTGTCTGAACTTTTATATATACTACTTACATTCTGTTCTAGGTATTAGCTTGGCAAAAAGACTCTTGGATAAATTGATTCCATCTTTCTGTTTTCAATCAGAATTACTGAAAATGCTAGGCACTGCACAGAGTTGTCAGGACAGAAATTAATCAACCCAGTTCTGCCCTGAAGGAATTAAAAGTTTAGTGGGAAAACATAAGCAGAAAATTAATTAAGGATTCTGGTTAAAAATTACTGGTGGATACCACTGATTTATCTCCTCTCCTTCCTCAAATCCTGCTAAAATTATATAATAATAAAGGAATAGAAACAGGTATTAATCCACAGGGGAAAAAGAAATAGGAGAAGAGACAATAGTAAATGAAGAAATTCTTGAAATAAAGAAAGCAGATAGAAGATAAGTAGCAGATTGAGAGGAACAGAAGATGTTACCACCCAAAGGCCTGCTAAGGCTGAAAGGAAGGGAGAGATTTGCCCATACATTGCTACTGATACATATTGGGGTTTGGGAGTGGGGACAGTGGACATGACTACTGACTACACTTTAAATTTATGACCACCAACCACTATGCTGCACTTTTTATAATAGTGCTGTTAGCCTTGGACGATGGCTAATCACATACCAAATGGATTTCACCCATTCTAGGTACAGTGGAGCAGAGAATGGCGGGAAGCTGGTGAGAAAGCTCTTTCATTGGTTTGCCTGGCAGAAGGCACCCAGCTTCATTTGTGCCTAAATTGAAAGTGAGCTGATTTGGCTTTCCTCTCCAAGAGTTCCAAGGTTGCAGTAAGCCTCAAAAAAAAAAAAAAAAAAAAAAAAGTAACTGTGGAGAAACATGCTCTCTTGTTAGCATAAAATAATTAGCTAAGTACAAAGTGGAAGCAAACCAAATGGTGAAGGAGTTCCTGTTGTTTACCTCCTTTCCAATTCTGGATGATAGTTTCCAAAAGCAACAGGAAGGCAGTTTTGCCCCCAAGAATTTGCAAACCACATAAACCATTCCAAATTCCCTTTGATATGCCCCAGCTACCCAGTATTTTCCAAGAACGCAGCTCAGCTTGCTTCGCTTCTAGAAATTATGAAGCACAGTAGCTTTAAATGGAAAGGTACATTCCCACCCCATGAGCCTGTGGAAGGCTCTGACAAACTAAGATAAAGGACTCATAGTTTTGCTTTGGCTTTTCTCTCGTGACCCCAACTATGAAATGTGAGAACGTTGAGTGGTACAACTACGGCAGGTCAGTGGGTGGCGTTTCCATTCCTGCTTTTTTTTCTCTTTGGACAATGCAGTGAGAAACAGATTAAATATTCATGGCTCTGACCCCATTCTTTTTTTGCAGAAGCCAAAAGCTGTCAGGCTGTCCATAGAGACAAATGCAATTTTGCCAAATGTCTATGGTAAGTTTTCCAGAGGTGTGGAGCACTAAATCCAAATTAACATTAAAATATTTATTGTTATTAATGAAGATATTTTTCTGATTATACATTCATTGCCAGCAATTTGGGAAATTTAGAAAAATATAAAGAAGGTAGAATTGATGGTTGCATAATGATTAATAAAATGTATGTGATGAGGAGAGAGAGAAGATTGAGTGAATTCTCAGGCTTCTAACTAGAACAAATTGGTGGATAGTAGAATCATTGAGGTAGTAAATACTCCAAGAGGAATATATTGGGGTGAAAGATAAATTATTTAGGACATTTGGTTTGTGGTATGAAAAGAACATCCAAATGATTAGATCCAGTAAGGAGTGGAAGAGATTGGTTAGAGCTTAGAAGAGATGAACTGGAGACACAGATTTGGAAACACTCTGCAAGCGTATCGTAATGAAAGCCATGGGAGTGGATGCGATATCCCAGAGCTAACTTGAAAGGTGGGAAGTAAGGCAGAGATGAGCAAGTGAAAAGGAATTCACAATGAACACTAAATGGAACATCCAGAGAACTAAGGTGAAAACTCAATGGGAAATGAGAAAACTAAGCCAGTCAATGTAGACAATATTTTCAAGAAACTTAGGTGCAAAGAGGAGCAGTAGGGTGGCAGGACGCTTATGTGAAATTGACTCAAGAGATAGGATCTGAAATTCAGTCCCATTTCATGATACAGACTAACTGAAACACTACAGATCATTCTATAGCATCAGGCTTAGCTTCTAATTCACACCCACTTGGAAAAAACACAGTTTTGTTTAACTCCAACACTCTGCCACCTACACACCAGCACTCACGCAGCTCCATGTTGCTAGAGAAAAACAGAATCATAGTGATAAGCTTTACTTGAGTCTCATGAATATCAACCTCAAGCAGGTTTTAGTCCTATCCCCACCCCATTGCATGTCCTACTTGATTTACCCTCCCTTTCTCCTACATGACTATGCCGTACCTTCTTGTCCCTCAAAAAACCACCAGCTTCTCCTACTCCATCCTCATTCTCGGCTGGAGACCAGGCTTCATATTTCACTGTGGAAAGAGAAGCAATTAGAAAAGAGTTTCCATGAGCTCCAGACCACATCTCCCTATGGGTGTATAGACTCTGCGTTCTTTCTGGTTACTCTAGATGAATTGCCTAGGATCCTGTCCAACTCCTCCCCTTCATCTCAGGATCCCATTCCATCTAATCCAGCTCCACCGCCAAGCTCCCCAGACTTTCTCCCATAATCAAGGCTCTAAAAAGATAATAACACTTGTTATCATTGGGTGTCTCTTGGGCCAGTGTCTGTTCTGAAGCCCGGTGCCCACACTGCATCTCCTGTCAGTGATTTCCAGAATAACCCCTGAATATGACCCAGACTTACTTCTCTAGCTCCATCTTGTTTCACTCTCATCTGCATATTTTATGCTCCAGCGATGTAAGAGTAATTATAATCTCTACCCAAGCTATCTGGTTTCTTTCCTGTGTGTCTTTGCTTCTGCAGTGTCCTTTACCTGGAATAATATTATCTATGCTCCACTCCCTGAGCCCACTTTCCCAAGGTTTCCTTCTTTGGATAATTCGTCACCAGCATTAACACTGAGAGCTCATTCATTCATGCATCCATTCAACTATCCTGCAAATGCTTGCCAAACATATTAGGAATGAGGCATTATCCTAGGTATTTGTGAAATAGTAGTGAGTAAGATAAACCCAGTTTCAGTTCTCCAATAAGATTTTCAGAACTTTCAGACAAGGTTCAGTTTTCTTTGAGGTCCCTGAGTTATCCTCACTATATTTTATCCTTCATCTCTCTTTATGTAACGTAATTATCTGTTTATGTTTTGATCTTTCTTATTCAGTAGATATTAAGCTCTTTGAGGCTGAGAACTGTGCGTTATCTTTGTTGGGAAAAAAATGAGCATAAAAAAATGCACAATTTTAACCATGAAGAGTACAAAGCTTTTAATTTCTCTGTTATTGCAGTTGCCACATTTCCTGAATTTTCTATGGCAATTCTTTTTTTTTTCAGATAGTGTTTCACTCTTGTTGTCCAGGCTGGAGTGCAGTGGTGTGATTTTGGCTCACTGCAACCTCCGTTTCTCAGGTTCAAGCCATTCTCCTGTCTCAGCCTCCCAAGTAGCTAGGATTACAGGCATGTGCTACCACACCTGGCTAATTTTGTATTTTCAGTAGAGACGGGGTTTCACCATGTTGGTCAAGTTGGTCTCAAACCCCTGACCTCAAATGATCCACCCACCTTGGCCTCCCAAAGTGCTGGAATTACAGGCGTGAGCCACCACGCCTGGCCTCTGCGGCAGTTCTGATTTATTCTTCTCTCTTTCATTATCAGAATATGGAACTTACCGAGTAAACTGAATTTCATTTCTGAAAACATGCAGTTGTCTTATATATCACAGTTTTTCCTGAGGGGCTTCTTTAAGTACTGCCATCTCTTCTTAAGTTCTTCGTTAGTTCTTCTGGGGTATATTTTATACTAATAAGTTTTGTAAATTCTCCGACCTTCGGTGTCTTAACCTGTAAAAACGGGGATAACACCTCAAAGTTCTACAGTAAGTATTAAATTAGATAACGTATGTAAAGCAGTTAGCATACTACCTAGCACACAGCCATTGGTAAATAAATGTTAGCTCCTTCCCCCTTACTCAGCAGCTAAATTATTTGGCCAAAACTTATGAAACCAATCAATAAGTTATTTGTGCATATATAATCTGGCTGGTACTGTGAAAGCTATGGATACAGAAGAGCACATTAAGTTCCTTACACTCTTGGTGAAAAGCCTTAGGATAAACAGAGGACAAATAAATGCTAAACTGTGTGGTATGCTGAACAGTCTCAAACAGAATTTGGAGAAGAGAAATAATAGAGCATCAGCAAGATTTGGTTAGAACCGGAAAATACACTACAATAGGAAAATAAAAAGTATACTAGAACACAAAAAAAAGCCATAGAAATGTATCCTAAGAGAAGAATTATGTATTAGCCCATTTTCTGTTACTTAAAACAACATACCTGGAACTGGGTAATTTATAAGAAATGAGATTTATTTATTACAGTTATGGAGGCTGTGAAGTTCAAGGTTGACAGTGTGCATCTGGTGATGGCCTTCCTGCTGGTGGGGACTCTCTACAGAGTCCCACGCTGGTACAGGGTACCACATAGCAAGGGGGTTGAGGGTGCTCACATGCTACCTCAAGTCCCTCTTCCTCCTGTAAAGGCATCAGTTCTCCTCTCATGATAACCCATCAATCCATTAATTTATGAATGGATTAATTCATTTATGAAGGCAGAGCCCTTATGATCCAAACACCACATAAAGCCCCACCTTTCAATACTGCCACCCTGGGGATGCAACATGAAGCTCCAGTAGCAAGTTTGAACATGAGTTTTGGAAGGGATATTCAAACCACGGAGAATGGGTTTCATTTCACGTGCCTCCTGAAGTGTTTGGCTGTGATGAGAAGGATGATGACCTCCAGCTCAGGTCCCGGGAGAAGGAATGTCCTGATGGATTGTCAGTGCCTGCTGTGACTATGGAGTGGGCTTCCACAGGAACGAGGCAGCAGGCTATTTGCTAAGCCTGTGCCCAGAGTATCACGGAATGGTGAAGGAAAGCTATTTTTAGCTGTCCTCCTCAGAGGCTTTCCCTTCTGTTTTGACTTTTGGTTCCCTCATACTCTGGCTTATAAATCACCTCACTCTCTGACAGGCTGGTTGGGCAGGACTTGCTGCATTCTGGGAGCTTGGCAAGCTCACTGTCATAGTTCTTGTAAGTTACAAAAGGTGAGAGTTCTGGCCAGTGAAGAGGTAGGGCTTGTGAGGATGTCAGTGGCTTTATAAAGTAGCATTATAAAGTGTCTGACTATTCCTGTTTTAAATATGCCACATTATAAAAAATAATGGCAAAAATATTAATCCCAAGAAGGCTTGCCTACGGTCTTTTGTATGGAATAAACTGGCTTACCTAACAGTGGCTATTGACTCTCATACTGACAAGCCTGGAACCTGGAATATTCTACCATCTTTTAAAGCCTGTCTTAGTGGTCTCTGAAATTATGATATCTGATGAGGCAGCTTTTGTGAGGAGGATCAAGTCACTTCAAATGCAGCTAGAAGGGAACTCAAAGGGTTACTTAGCACTTAACCATAGCAGTAAGAAAAGAATCTAAAGTAATCTTGTTAAAAAGTTCTAGAAGATTTTAATTTTTGATATCTCTCTAAAAGACATTTATGCTCCATGAAAAATACAGAGTTGGGTCTCTGAGAAAACTAAGCAGAAAATCAGGTCACAGACCTTGCTGTAGGACTTTATGAAGGCTTGATATTAATTCTCACATGTATACATGTCTTATGGGAAAGGGCTGCATTTTTCTCGTCCCCTCACAGATGGCATTAGAAAACAATTTTTTCAATATGCTATTAGAGTCTATCAAGATGGTCTACTGTTCCCAAAGCAAACCTACAAAAAGTAATGGTCACTCAGAAGAAGAAGGAGGAGGAGAAGGAGGAGGAGGAAAGAAAAAGAAAAGAAAGTTAAATTGCTCTGGGAGCAGACAGAAAAGAATGTCTGACGTTCTGCTGGGAGATATGTTTCTAGACGTGAAAGTACAAATTTACCAGGTGGATATTGTGGTGGGTGGGGTGAGTCTGCATTCCAGAGAGAGGAGCAGCTGGTGCAAAGGCCTGGATGCATGATGGAGCCCAGTGTGTTTGGCAAGCTTGGAGCAAAGGGTGTAGCAGGGAAGTTGTGAGAGATAGGACTAGAGAAGATATTTTGAGACTCAGGCCTACTGTAGAAAATAGGAAATCCAGACGCCACTCCTGCTCTGTCATACAGATAGCTGACTCCCTCTTTCCTATTATTCTTGCTCTTTCTCTACTCTTCATACCAACAGTGCCTTCAACATTATCATGACGTCATGACAGCTGACAAGTAACCATTGTTCTTTTAGTAACAGTGACCCAATTTCCTGTGGAGAACCATCCATGTCTCAATCTCTTACCATGGAGTTTGGATGCAGCTGGGGTCATCTCCTAACTCTGGGGGTAGGCTTGTGATCCAGAAGTGGCTACTTGGTTTAGGAATAAACATGTGACTTTAGTTGGGTCCTGAACTTAGTGTTGGGAGTCTTGCTGCCTTTTTTGAGGAAGGAATACTCCATAAATCACACTACCTTCATGTCTTTGGGGTAGGTGGACTGAAAGATGTAAGCCTGAAGGTGCTCTTCATCATATTTGTCACCATTTGAAGAACTGGCTTGAGAATAAACCAACATTGAGGACAGTAGAGCTGAGAGATGGAGAAAGACAAATTACATTTGTATTTTGAGCACCTCTATCTAGCTATGCTTGAAGCCACTTCAGCTCCTTGTTTTTCAGTTACATGAAACAGTATTGTTTATAATCAGAAATGTGTTACTTGCAAACACAGTGGCCTCTAAGGCCCTAGCTCCCTGTCACCTCAGTGACTCAAGTGCCTTGGAGCATTTGATAACTCGATTCGACTCAAGAACCTCAGTCTTAGAAATCATAAGTGCTCCAAAGAGAACAGTTACTCAAATGGGAAATGTATCGTCTTCGTGGCTCCAAGTTCCCTCAACTACTCTAACTCCTTACCCTGCATCTGTTTTTTAATAAATGCTTGCCAGGGACATTCATATAGAAAAACTGTCCAACTTCGAGGCTAAGTGATGAGGTTCCTTCTGAGGATGAATTCAGAGCACGCCAGCTCTAGGGGTCTTGTTACTTTGACCATGCCCTGTGGTCACCTTAGGTCTAGGCAGCTGCTCTTTAGTTTATTCATCCTAATTTCCTCATCCTGCTTGAAAACATAATTGTTCTTGCTGGAATATCACCCACTGGCTGACAGTAGTTACCACTCAAGCCTGCTTAACCACCTAAGCTAGAAAGGTTAAGAGGAGTTGGATTCCAACAGACTTTAGTTCAAATCTGGTTTAACCAAATAATTCATTATTTGACTTTGGGCAACTTCTTAGCCTCTATGAGCTTTAGTTTCCTTATCTATAGAATGGGGCTTATACTCAATACCCAATGCAAGTAATTGTTGTTAGGACTAAATAAAATCTCAACAATAATAATGGTACACCAAGCCTGTCACTCCAGTTCATCATCATGTGACTTCTACCTGATTTTCCCACCTTTCTCCATTATTCCTTCCCCATTCTTATGGAAACTCAGTTCCAGCCTCACAGATGCAGTCACCAATCCGAATATGAATGCACAGCTTCATCACCGTGACTTTGACCCTGTAGTTCGTTTCACCTGAAATGTCCCACTGTCCCCTTCAAAATCCAGCTTAATTTTACCTCTTCTATTTGTTCTTTAACCAGGTCAGTTCCTAACTCTTTGATCTCCTGGAGAACTTATGGCTGAAAGCTATCCATTTATCATTCTATTTTGGACATTTGCTTTCTTTAATATTTTGTATCCCCAACTAGATTACACCCTCCCTGACCCAATGTCTTACACATAGATGGCACTCAACAAATATTTGCTAAATGCTTTATTTTCCTTTTATGTCATTGGGTAACACTGAAATTCTAATAAATAAATGTAAAAAGACAACCTACCTCCCCAGCATCATAACCCCCACAAAAGGCTGTACAGCTTAAGTTAAGCCTGTCTTCTGCTTTTGAATTTGCAATTGGAAACATATGGTGATTTGGAACACAGCCATTTTTCTCTTTTTTTCTCTCTAAAGAAATCTTTAAAGACTCACTAAATATGTCAAGAAACAGCAATGAAAATGTCAAGAAATTGTAATATTGCTTATTGCAACACACACACACACACACACACACACACACACACACACCCCACTGCTGATGTGTTCATGAAGTTCCAAGTTGAAAAAAACAAGGGCTAATTTTAGATTCTGGTTTTTTCCTTCAAGTCATAATAAGAAAAAATACAAACATCAACTGAAACCCCAGTGCACAAAACCTCTTAGTCATACCCACTAGGCACTTTCAAAAACCAATTTTCTAGAGAAAGGATTCTAATTCGTAGCTCATTGAATCATGAATCCTGCTGCCCTGATGAATGGAAGGGATTGAAAGCGCCACCACTGGAGTCCTGTGGCCCAGTCTTGGATGCGGATATCAAAAATGGGAGCCATGCCTTGTATGTTGTTTTCTCACACATTTTCCACCTCGTTGAAACCCTGCAGTGCTTCAGTTGGCTTTGAAGACCCCAACCCAAGAGAAAATGAGCAATCCCAGTTCTCAGTGACAGCAATGCCAGTCTTTTGACATCCTGATAATCATCAGAGCAATCAGTGGGGAATCAGGTATTGAAATTTAGACATGACTGAGGAAAATTCCCAACCAGTGCAGATGGGTCCTTATTAACAAAGCTCTGATTTTCTAAACACACTGGTATTTATAGCTCAATTCTCATCACAGAAGACAGAGTAGGGAGGCAGGGTGATTGTTTGATTATCCTGCTTTCTCCAGGAGGAATTCCTGACTCCTAGGCTCCTGGTGTCCCAGAAGCAATGCCATCTTCTCGAGAACCATCTCAGAAGACTGACATCATCATACCCTTACTCTTTGTTCTCACTTTTCCCTGCTTTCTTATAAACATCAGTAAATATATTAAAGCCAAGGCAAACAGAACCTTCAAAAAGATGTCTGTGTGTCATTGAATCCTTTATGTCTTTACTGGAACTAGCTTTTTAAATTTTTTTTAATTTTTACTGTAATCACTGGGGCTTCAGTGATAAGCGACCTTCATCACTAGCCAAAACACTACTCAAGAGCCAGTGCAAATCTCACATTCTTTATAAGCCCTTTTTTGGTCTTCTGGGAACCTTCTCTCCTCTCAGCCTTAGAAAATGTATTGATTATACCTTCATTTATTATTCACTATGAAGTTATTTTTTTGTGCGGGCAAGACTTTTCTTCCCAAACCAGTAGTGTCTTGTCTTATTTTATCATAATGTTTAACAGAACCCTGAAGCCAGACAACCTGTGTTCCAGTGTGGCTTTGACACTTCCTGAGTGTGAGCAAGTTACCTAACTTCTTTTGACATCCGGATAACTTCTTGACATCTTTGACACCCTTACCTAACTTCTCTGTACTTCACTTTCTTTATCTGTAAAATGAAGCTAGTAATAATATCTACCTCATAGAAATGTAATGAGTATTAAAGCAGTTAATCAATGTGAAGTGCATGGAACAGGCCTAGGAGATAGTAAGGATTAAATAATACTATATATTAACTCCCTCAATACCTCTCACAGCAGTCCATACCATAGCTAATTCATTCATTTAACAAATACGTATTGAGTGCCTACGATATTTCAGGGACCATTTTATGTGTTAGTAATGCAGGGGTGAACAAAGTTGACGAAGCTGTCTCTCATGGAATCTACTGTCCAGACAGGGACATACAATAAAGAAAGAAAGAAATAACATGGTAGAACGTAATGTAATACAACATAATAGGATATGGTTTCAGATAATGATGTGAGTTTTGGAGAAGCAGCATAGGGGATAAAGTGCAATGGGGGAGCAGTCTACCAGGGTGGGGACACATTTTAAGTATTCACTAAGCATTTAATTGCCAAATCTGGACAAAGAGGCTCACTGGCAATCCATTGGAAAGTGCGAAGCTGTGCATAACATGTCCATTTATGAATGTGCAATTAGAAGACTGTGAAGAAGGAAGTAAAATGGTAAACTAGGCTAAATGTGTCCTGGGTAGCACATCTCCTGACTTGACATTATGTGCCCCTTCCTCTAATTCTGCTTCTAAAAGCATGTTTGCTGATTATAGCTGCCCAGAGATGTTCGGTGAAATTTAATCAATGATTTAAATCTTCAAAACTTTCCTATCATTTCCTAATCAAAATTGACCAGTAATCCTAAGTCCTCTTTCCTGAGGCCTCTGATTCTCTGTGTTTCAGGATTAGACTGATTTATTTCTTAAACTATTCCAGGAATGTTTTCTAGTCATGATCGTGTGTAAAGGGGAAAAAAGCCTTGTTGCTCTCAGGCTATATTTCTGCTTTAATGATGACTGTCTAATAATACAGTCCCAAATCAACTAATTTGTGTAATAATATGAATTTTTAAAAAAGCATGACTGAGAAAAGATATCTTAGGGGCAGTTGAAAACTTGTGATACCGGAAAATAAAATCTCACAATATAGGCTGCATTCTTGTTCTAGAAAGTATAATTTTGTGGAATCATACAGACCTGGGTACAAATTGTGGCCCTGCCAGTTACTTGCTGTGTGATTTCTAAAAAGCAACTGTTTCTCAGCTTCCTCGTCTATAGCATGGGAAGACTAATGCTACTTTTCTTCTGGAGTTTTTAATGAGAATTAAATGAGTTCATGCAAATAGCACATTTGGTACAGTATCTGATGCATTTCAAGTAGACAATTATATCTTCTAAAAGTCTAATGAGAGATTAATTTACACAGCTACTCTTCAGAACGGAGCTTTTGATAGCAAATGTGAATATGGTTCCTTTCTTGACCTAACCGTAGGCAGGAAACAGTTTCCTTAGGTTGGGCACATTACAATTGTGGTAAATCTGTGTAACCTTATTCATGACATGTCGTGTTTTGTTTGATGGTTTACAAATATTAAAAAGAGTCTAACCCATCAAGGAAGCTAGAGGTTGCCAGTTAGAGAAAATAGTCCCTGAGAAACATTTGCGTGAATAGCTTAAAAGAAAGAGAATACCAAGAATTCTTTCACACCTCCTTTAAAGGAGAGGCTCAAGTCATCCAAGAAAGATGGCAGCGGGGTTCACGGTGCCTTTGGAGATAAATTGGGAAGACTTTATGTTCTGGGTAACATGGTGTGAATGGGGTGGGGTAGAGAGAAATGATTTTCTTTCCCTAGAGCATATCTGGGAATGGACTCTACCTGGAACTGTGAAAAGGCTTATAACTTTACTGATGAGAGAATCATCATTGCCATTTGCTACATAAAACGAAACCAGTGTTTTCAGCAGTTAAGTGAAGATGCAGACATTGCATTGATACTGAGATGTTTGCATTTCTTTTGACAGGGCCACCTCTCATACCAGGCTAGCAGCACTGTTTGCGGGGGAGACAATACAACATGAACAGAACCTCTGGAGCATGACTCCATTGTGTTTTTGTGAATGGAGTCCCCAGGAATTGTGAAAGGCAAAAAAGCCTTGTCTTTAAGCTATTGCTCAAATTACATTATTTTTATTGCTTATAAGAATCCGTCACTGGAAGTGTTATTTTATTAGTAAAATAGTGTTTGCCAGCCCATGAAATAAATGAGTGATTCTCAAAGTGTGGTCTCTGGGCTACCTACCTCTGAAATCATCTAGGGTGTTTTCTTTCTCTCTCTCTCTCTCTCTCTTTTTTTTTTTTTTGAGAGGGAGTCTCACTCTGTCATCCAGGCTGGAGTGCACTGGCTTGATCTCAGCTCACTGCAACCTCTGCCTCTCAGGTTCAAGCGATGATTTTGTCTTAGCCTCCTGAGCAACTGGGACTACAGGCGCACGCAACCATGCCTGGCTAATTTTTCTATTTTTAGTAGACACGGGGTTTCACTATATTGGCTAGGATGGTCTGGAACTCCTGATCTCGTGATCTGCCCACCTCAGCCTCCCAAAGTTCTGGGATTACAGGCATCCAGCCTTGGGGGTGTTCTCTAAAATGCAGATTCCTGGGTTCTGCTTGGATCTTCTGACTCTATGGGGAATGGGGTCCAATAATCTGTTTTTCAAAGCATACCAGCTTATTCTAAAACACATTACACTTTGAGGTCCAAAGAAATAGAAATTGTGTGTCAGAGATATAAGAGTGAATTTAAGAAAAAGAGCAGAGCAAATAACATGAGTAAGACAGGTTGGTTTAATTACTTCCTTTTTTGAGAACTTTAGAAGTATATTCATCATAGATTTTTTCAGTTTGGTCATTACTGAGTTTAGATAAAGTATTCCTTTTAGATACACTCTTTTGGGTCCTAGAGAACCCAAAGTAACCTAGCTTAGTATGGATGGAAGAGAGTCACTTTAATGAGAAGACTCAATTTTAAAGCCATGGATTTAGATTGAAAAGAGCTTAGCTACAGACTGAAAATACTTTCTATGTCCTAAAGGGAAAACAAACTAAAATAAAAACAAAAAAAGCAAAACAGGAACAAAGCCTTTCGTTTTAAAAGCAGTTGTTGGAAGTCTGTACCCTTTGACCCAAATCTCTCCATTTTCCCTATCATCCAGCCCTTTCAGTTTTTTTTTTTTTAAATCTCTGGGGTACATGAGCATATCTTGCAGGATTCTTGCGTAGGTACACACATGCCACCTACATCAGGTGTTTCTCCCTATGTCCCTCCCCTAGACCCCCACCCCCCAACAGACCCTAGTGTGTGATGTTCCCCTCTCTGTGCCCGTGTGTTCTCATTGTTCATCACCCACCTGTGAGTGAGAACATGCGGTATTTGGTTTTCTGTTCTTGTGTCAGTTTGCTGAGAATGGTGGTTTCCAGATTCATCCGTGTCCCTACAAAGAACATGAACTCATCGTTTTTTATGGCTACATAGTATTCCATAGTGTATATTTGCCACATTTTCTTCACCCAGTCGGTCATTGATGGGCATTTGGGTTGGTTCCAGGTCTTTGCCATTGTAAACAGTGCCACAATGAACATGCGTGCATGTGTCTTTATAACAGAATGATTTATGATCCTTTGGGTATATACCCAGTAATGGGATTGCTGGATCAAATGGAATTTCTATTTCTAGATCCTTGAGGAATCGCCACACTCTCCTGCACAATGGTTGAACTAATTTAGTTTACCCACCAACAGTGTAAAAGTGTTCCTATTTCTCCACATCCTCTCCAGCATCTGCTATCTCAAGATTTTTTAATGATTGCCATTCTTACTGGTGTGAGATGGTATCTCAATGTGGCTTTGATTTGCATTTCTCTAATGACCAGTGATGTTGAGCATTTTATCATATGTTTGTTGGCCTCATAAATGTCTTCTTTTGAAAAGTGTCTGTTCATATTCTTCATCAACTTTTGAATGGGTTTGTTTGTTTGTTTCTTGTAAATCTGTTTTAGTTCTTTGTAAATTCTGGATGTAAGTCCTTTGTCAGATGGGTAGATTGCAAAAATTTTTTCCCATTCTGTTGATTGCCAGTTCACTCTAATGATTGTTTCTTTTGCTGTACAGAAGCTCTGGAGTTTAATTAGGTCCCATTTGTCTATTTTGGCTTTTGTTGCCAATGCTTTGGTGTTTTAGTCATGAAGTGCTTGCCTATGCCTATGTCCTGAAGGGTATTGCCTAGGTTTCTTCTAGGGTTTTTACGGTGTTAGGTCTTATGTTTAAGTCTGTAATCCATCTGGAGTTAATTTTAGTGTAAGGTGTCAGGAAGGGGTCCAGTTTCTGCTTTCTGCACACTGCTAGCCAGTTTTCCCAACACCATTTATTAAACAGGGAATCCTTTCCCCATTGCTTGTTTTTTGTCAGGTTTGTCAAAGATCTGATGGTTGTAGATGTGTGACATTGCCTCCAAGGCCTCTGTTCTGTTCCATTGGTCTATATCTCTGTTTTGGTACCAGTACCTTGCTCTTTTGATTACTGTAGCTTTGTAGTATAGTTTAAAGTCAGGTAGCATGATGCCTCCAGCTTTGTTCTTTTTGCTTATGATTGTCTTGGCTATGTGGGCTCTCTTTTGGTTCCATATGAAGTTTGAAGTGGTTTTTTCCAGTTCTGCAAAGAAGGTCCAATGGTAGCTTGATAGGGATAGCGTTGAATCTGTAAATTAATTTGGGCAGTATAGCCATTTTCATGATATTGATTCTTCCTAACTATAAGCATGGAATGTTTTTCCATCTGTTTATGTCCTCTCTTATTTCCTTGAGCAGTAGTTTGTAGTTCTCTTTGAAGAGGCCATTTACATCCTTTGTTAGTTGTATTCCTAGGTATTTTATTCACTTTGTGGCAACTGTGAATGGGAGTTCACTCATGATTTGGCTCTCTGTTTGTCTGTTATTGATGTATAGAAATGCTTATGCTTTCTGCACATTGATTTTGTATCCTGAGACTGCTGAAGTTGCTTATAGGAGATTTTGAGCTGAGACGATGGGGTCTTCTAAATACACAATTGTGTCATCTGCAAATAGAGACAATTAAACTTCCTCTTTTCCTATTTGAATACCCTTTATTTTTTTTTTTTCTTCCCTGATTGCTCTGGCTTGAACCTCCAATACTATATTGAATAGGAATGGTGAGAAAGACATGCAAAGAGGAACTGGTACCATTCCTTCTGAAACTATTCCAAATAATAGAAAAAGAGGGAATCCTCCCTAACTCATTTTATGAGACTAACATCATCCTGATACCAAAACCTGGCAGAGACACAACTAAAAAAGAAAACTTCAGGCCAATATACATGATGAACATCAATGCAAAAATATTCAATAAAATACTGGCAAACCAAATGCAACAGCACATCATAAAGCTTTCAATCATGATCAAGTAGGCTTCATCCTGGGGACGCAAGGCTGGTTCAACATAGATGAATCTATAAGCGTAATCCATCACATAAACAGAACCGAAGACAAAAATCCCATGATCATCTCAATAGATGCAGAGAAGGCTTTTGACAAAATTCAACAGCCTTTATGCTAAAAACTCTCAATAAATGAGGTATTGATGGAACATATCTCGAAATAATAAGAGCTATTTATGACAAACCCACAGCCAACATCATACTGAATGAGCAAAAACTGGAAGCATTCCCTTTGAAAACTGGCACTAGACAAGGATGCCCTTTCAGTTTTAAGATGAATATGTTCTGGAGACCCAATATGTATCATGGTAACTATAGTTTAGAAATGATATTTTGTATATTTGAAATTCGCTAAGAGAATAGATCTTAGGTGTGTGTTCCTACCACACACACCAACGTGCACACAGAGTAACAATGTGAGGTGGTGGATATGTTAATTAGCTTCACTGTGATGCATACATCAAAACATGTTGTATATCTTAAATTTGTACAATTTGTATTTGTCAATCTCAACAAAGCTTGGAGGATGATACTTATAAAAATGAAAGGTAAGAAAAATTCCATCTATATTCTTAAAGAAAAACAAAAGTAAAAAAAAAAGCAGCTACTAAATGACATATTTTAGGATGTCCCCAGACTGTCATGTGTCTCTGTAATGTTGTTTCAAAGCAGAGAGCAGAAATTCTTCATTCCTTCTGTGCCTGGTGAGAGAAAAGGTTCAGTCCTTTCTGGGCCTTAGGTCTCTGATGGACATTGAGATACATCACCTAGATTCTCCCACGGGGATGGGATCCTCCCATCTGCTAGGAACGCTGTTGGCTGAGATGCCCAGCATCCCTTATGGGGATGATCTCTGCTCAAGAGGATGGTTTGGCCCAAAGTTGTGCCCCTTTCCAGAGCAGCTTGCATGACTGCTCCAAGTAGAAATATAAAAACTTGCCCTCCTTTTCCCATCTTGGGACAACCCTGAAGGGTCATTCCAGCTTCAAAACTCCCTTTAGGGTTGGCTGATGTCTCCAGCGAAACTGAATCACAGCTCAACTTCTCTTTCCACACAGTTCTTTCTTCTTCTACAGGCGTTGATCCCAATAGCACTCCTTAATAAACCTCCCTCATAAGTATCCCAGTCTATTATGGCTGCTATAAAAACATACCTTAAACTAGGTGGATAATAAACAACAAGAACTTAATTCTCATAGTTCTGGGAGCCAGGAAGTCCAAGATCAAGACACTGGCAGATTTGGTTTCTGGTGAGGGCTGCTCTCTGGTTCAAAGATGGTGCCTTCAGGCTGTGTCCCTGCTTGATGGAAGAGGCCAGGCAGCTCTCTGGGGCTTTTTTTGTAAGACTTTCTAATTCCATTCGTGAGTGCTCTACCCTTATGGCCTAATCACCTCCCAGAGTCCCCATTTCCTAAACATAATCACATGGATAATTGGGCTTCAACATTTGAATTTTTGGTGGACACAAACATTTAGACCATACTGATGCCCAACTCTAACTCAGAATCTGTCTCCTAGGGAATCTATCAATGTCTCCTCTTCCGTAGAGTCAGGTTAGGGCAAGAAAGGACCCATTGGTATCATTTTTCCCATCCCAGGTTCTGATCCTGGAGGTACATAAGCATGTTCCTGTTAGTCCATGAAAGGTTCTATCCTGTCATAGGAGTCTGACTGAAATTTCATTCTTTCTTTCAAATTATCTGAATGATTTCATCTGTCACTAAAATTTTACTCCTAAAGGCTTGTCCCAGAAATATCATTTTGATGCTCTGATCACCTTGTTAGACCTACTAAATTTAAGATGACAGGGTTTTATTTTTTTGTCAGAGAATTAAAAACAGAGTTCCAGTTGATTGATTGATTGATTCATACATCCAGTCAACAAATGTGTTTCGGGTGCCTATTATGTCTGAAGCACTGATCCAGGTTGCTTTGGGATTAAAAACTTGGCCTCTTGGAGTCCACTCTCTAGACAGAAAAATAGAGGAGAGATGGAAAATAAATAAGATAACTTCAGTTAGTGGCAAGGGTTATAGAGATAATAAAAGAGGATAATATGATATAAAATTATTCTGGACATGCGTATCTATAAAGTCTCTTGGGCAAAGAAGCAGTATTTGAATACATTTCTAGATGAGAAGATCTGGGTAGAGACAGAAGGTGCAAAGGCTCTGAAATGAGGAAAAATTTGGGGAAAAAACCCTGTGTGTCTGGAATATGGCAAAAATGGGGGCAGAAGATGAATTCAGCAAGTAGGGCAGAGGTGAGGTTTTGTAGAGCACTATAAACCAGAGTGAGAACTAAGGATATTATTTGAAAGGCATTAGGTTCTTAAGCAGAGGAGTGACTTGATCCGTTTTACATTTCAAAAAGATAACCAGTGGAAGATGAGGAAGATGCATCCTAAGGGAGCAAGAAAGAATCAGAGTAACCAACACGAGGGTAGTTCTAGCAGACTGGTAAGAAATGATGGTGGCTGTGTCATGGTGAGAGCTGCAGAGGTAAAGAGAAGGGCTTGGGCTCAGGTTGATTTCAGAGATACAGAAGACGGGACATGCTTGTGGTTTGGATATGGCGTATGAGGGAGAAAAAATGAAAAAGAATCATGACTCCTAGATTTTCAGCCTAAGTAATTGGTTAGGTTCTGGTGCCATTTTCCGAGATGAGAAGACCACATCTGAGTCTCTCTATAAATGATTAATGTGTTTTGCCTTGAGCAGCCACGGTCTTTTCCTGACAGAAAGACTGACAAAGACACTGCGGGATTTTTCATCTTTCTAACAGCCTCACCTGCCACCCCCAGGGTATTGTATATACCACAGAGAGCCAATCTGTACTCCTGCCAGAATTTCTCCTGAAATTTGTTACGCTTCAGTGTTTCAGGACACTTCATTATAAATGAGTAGCTAAAGGCAAAGTGCAATTAGGGACAAAGGTAGTGGGGCATGCAGAGTCGGCACAGCTATGAGCTCAGCATCCCTGTACAGGTGCCAGTTCTGTAGAACACTGGCAATGCTGTCCTACTGCCAAGATGGAACCCTCCCACCGCTCATCCCAGTGGGTAGCGGGAGAGGTGGACCAACCAAATAGGACACTTTCAAGATCCCAAAGCGGGTAATACTTATTTTATGGACCATCTTTTATCAGGTACCAAAGAAGAAACAGATGAATAATCGGTTCAACCAAGTTCAGGTGTTTTTTTTCTAAGGACAGTAGTAGAAGGTATGGCTTTAGCTGAGACTTCATTAGCAAGACTGACTAATAGCAACTTCGAGAGTGCTCTATGCTTACTTAACATCAAGGCCTTTTATCAACTGGGATTTGCTATCTTAACTGTGAAAAGTTTTTTAGAAGTTTTTGTGGCTTTTTTGTTCAGAAATGCACTTCTTCTCTAGGCTGTCATTATTGAAAATCTCTTCTCTATTTTCCCCTCACATTTTGTGCTGCCCTGGGTTTGATTAAATTTTCCTTTTTTCTATTGCTGTTCATGCTGGTACGTCAGTCTTAGAAAAATATATTTCACACATTCACTTCACAGCTGGCTTTATTCTCTTTTTTTCTATTTTTCTCATCGTTTTGGATACACACACACACACACACACACACATACATGTCTTTAGAAACCCTTGAACAAAGCAGAGTTTATATCCTGCATACATTTATATTCATATGTGCATTCATATATCTACTGGCAAGAATTCACTTTCTCTTTGGACCCCAGAGATAAGGTCTTTGGGCAGGGGAATCTTTCCAACACAAAAGCACAGTTCTCAAGCTGGGGTATGCATTAGTGTTTGAAGGAAATCATGAAGTCTTAAGGAAACAAAGCATATTTTCTACCATATCAATTTTAATTGGTGATCTTTTGGATATTTTTCCTATTAAAATAAGAGACCTTCAAGAATCTTAAGGATTAAATATGAAGTTTCTAAGAACTTGTGAAAAATAACCATTTATTCCACATACTTCCAAGCTACATCTTAGCTAGATTTTTAAATTCACAATAAAGTAGAAGTTTCATGACCTCCAGAGCTACAGACCACCTGATTTTTACCAAAGGTGGGATTTATTTGAAAGTTGAAATGGTTCGAATGGGTGAGCAGACATAGTTTCTTCATCTCTGAAGGAGTTCAGAAGGCTTTGCCACAACCTGCAGACACGGCCGTGGGTGTGGCAAGGCAGTGGTTTTAAAGAGTAGAGGGTTGTGTCTCTGTTTGAACTTGCTAGAAGGCAGAAGATTTAAGGATGTCACCTTAAATGACATCCAATAATAACTTATTATAACTCTAAAAGAAGCACAGTGAAGAAGAAAGATTCTCTAAGATAAAAAAGATGTTAGCAAATAACCATTTGCAGAAATTACTTGTTCTGTTTAAGTAGCTACCTTTTAAGAGAGACTGTCTTAGTCTGGGTTTCTCTAAAGGCTGCCTCTGAGACAAGCATTTGGGTGCTAGTATTTTATTTGAAAGGAGGTCCTGGGAAACATGTAACACAGATGGAAAATTAAGCAGTGGAGCTAGAAATGCTAATAAAGTGTGTGTGAATAATCAAGTCACCATTAGGGCAAGTGAGACAAACCTATCAGAGTTCCTCTGAGAGACTATGTGTTGGTCGGGTCCTGCAAGATGCAGGCTCCAAGGTAGCATCAGATGTGCAATAGATTTGGGGGAACAAATGCCTCTGAGGGAAAAAAGGGAGGTAGTGGAGGAGGTGGGGAGAGCTGTCAGACCACAATGGAGGTGTCACCCCTGTGAAGGACAAAGAGAAGGAGAGAGGGTCACACAGGATGACTCTCAGCCTACAATGCAGTTCTGAGAAAAGTTCATCCCAGCCAATAAGAAGCCTGGGGCCAAAGCCATCTGCCAGAGGAGATCCATGTCTTTCAGAAGTGAGCTTTGCCTTAGTGTTCCAGCTGCTCTTAGTCATTGGCTAGGAGCTAACGTGTGTGAATTGTGACTTCAGCGTGAATGCAGTCTTTTCCCTCAGGGACGTTTCCCATAATAAATCTCTTACCACTATAATCCCGTATTATAGCACTTCCTAAATGATCTAAATGAACACAGTGGTACTGAGAGTTTTCCAAGAAGCCAGACAGTAAAATGGGGCCTTGGGACTGGCATGCTCATACTCACTGGACAAAGAAGATGCCATCCTGAGTGGTGACGGGGGCCTGGCTAGTCCTGTGTACAAGGTGGCAGCTCGTTTGTTAACAATGTCACCAATGGTGGTGACATGGAAAAATATCCTAGTGGAAAAGATCACCACTGTGGGTGTAACCATTCAGGTAGTTGAAAGATCTGGGGGAAAATGCCTGCAAAGACTCCGAGTTGGCTGGAGACTGCTAAAATGTACTGATAGCTCAAAGAGCATGAAAAATAGAAGGTTATTGACACATAGTAAAAGGCTAAATGTGAGAGCCAGAAAGCACTTTTGGTAGCTTACAAAGAAGCGCTCATCTTTAGCAGTGGAAAGCACACCCAGCTGAACAGGAGACTGAAGATCTGATAGAGTTACAGGGATCAAAGGACATCTGAATGCTAAGTTAAGGAAGGTCTGTTGTTTTAAAAGTAGGACCCTGGTTAGGAGAACTTTGGGACTCTGAAACATGGGATAGGGACATCTGGATGAAGGTTTTTGAGGGAATGAGTTCTGCAAACCTCTGTACGTTCTCAGAGCCTGCAGAGGTGGTTCATTCATTCATCCCTAGCAACAGCTAGCATTTCAATGCAATGAAGATGCTGCAGAGGCCTCTTTCCTGCAAGGCAACACATGCCCTCCTCAAGAGTTTGCCCAGTCTCCTATGCTGGCTGTTGGAGGGATAACTAAGATTAAATCCTAGCATAACCCAATAGGGAATATGCTGAGCCTGAAATAGATGGACAGAAACTCTCTACCTTAGAATTTTTATGAATTTGCTAGCATTTGTTAGCAGGACAAATGCAATACCATTAAGATTGAATTTGGAGAGTACTTGATCAAGAGAGCTGAAATATAAAACTGGGCAAATAACAATTCATTTATATGGGGGCATTTCCTTTGGACATAGGATTTAACAACCCAAAAGCTGCTAGGGTGGCTCTTAGAAGCTCAGAAAACGTGATTGCTAATGTTGAATGAAGCAGAAGTGCCTAAGTTTCCTTGAAAGAGCATAGAGGAAGAAACAGAGAGTTTGAGGAAAGTGAGAATCCTGACATGGATACATTCTGTGAGACCAGAAGACACACTAGAAGAGTACGCTTCCTGGGAGGGTCCAGAGGACGTACCTTGCATGAAGACTCTCAGGCATGCACAGGTATGAGACCACCAACATCACTGAGAAGTTCAGTGGTGGCTATCCTCTGCAGGCTGATGGTAGGAGAGGCAGTCACCAAGTTTTAATAGCCATGGGAATGATGGAGTGCCCAGATAATAAAGACTAGGTACAGCATTCAACAGCCAGGAGCCCACAATTACCATAATGACAGGAAAGGAGGCTGACACATAAGGAGTTGTGGAGACGGTTAAAAGAGCTTAGCATCCATATGAGCAAAATACAACAGCCAACAAAGATGTTGCTAAACATCTACAGCCAAAAAGAAAGAACAAATGAGTGGAGGAGCAGGACACTGACTGAATGAAGGTGGTCACCCAGTAAATGCCATGATCCTGGACCTGAGCCAATTTTCAGATCAGAAGCTCATTTGCCGAAGAGGAGGTCAGCTCTCTAGGAGGCAGGGATCTCTGATGCCACAGCAAATATAAATTATGATGATTCTTTGAGTTTCCTTCTAAAGAGACTTATTATTAGATGCTGTACATTATGGAAATGGAAATACCCAGATTTTATTTTTTAGGACTATTGGAGACAGGGTCTGATTCAACATAGGTGTAGCTGGAAATCTAAAGCACATTATGGCCCCTCTGTTAGAAAGAAAGCTTAGGGGAGCCAGATAATATGGAGTCCTGGCTAAAATATGGCTCCCAGTGGACTCAATATGTTCAGGAACCTGCCTAATGGCTGTTTCCCCAGTCCTAGTGTGTATAATTAAAACTGATATACTGGGCAGTTGGAATAACCCTGACATTGGGTCATTTGCTTATAGGGTAAGATCTATTACAGTGAGGAAGTATAAGTAGATACCTGTGAAATGGCCCATGACCCTGGCCTAGCTAGTAAATCAAAAGCAGTATTACATCCTCTGTGGCATGGCAGAGGTTAGGGCCACCATTAAAAAGCTACAGGATGCAGGAGTGGTGGTAATCATTGTGTCTCCATTTAATATGCTAGTCTGGCTCCTGCAGAAACCAGATGGATCATGGAGAATGAATGACTTCATTGGCATAACAAATTCACTGAAGGCATAACCTAGTAGTAGCCCCAGTTGCAGCTGCTTTGCCAGACATAAGTTGTAGCTAGAAAAGATTAATACGTCTTTAAATCCATGGTATGTAGCCATCGATTTGACAAATTTGCTGTTTTCTATTCTAATTAGAAAAGAGAATTAGAAAGACTTTGCATTCATCTAGAACAGACGACAACAGTTCAGCCATTGTGGAAGACAGTGTGGCGATTCCTCAAGGATCTAGAACTAGAAATACCATTTGACCTAGCAATCCCATTACTGGGTATATACCCATAGGACTATAAATCATTCTATTACAAAGACACATGCACATGGATGTTTATTGTGGCACTCTTCACAATAGCAAAGACCTGGAACCAACCCAAATGCCCATCGATGATAGACTGGATAAAGAAAATGTGGCACATATATACCATGGAATACTATGCAGCCATATAAAAAGATGAGTTCATGTCCTTTGCAGGGACATGGATGAATCTGGAAACCATCATTCTCAGCAAACTAACACAGGACAGAAAACCAAACACCACATGTTCTCACTCATAAGTGGGTGTTGAACAATAAAAACACATGGACACAGGGAGGGGAACATCACACTCTGGGGCTTGTCGGGGCTATGGGAGGGAAAGCAGGGAGTGGGGGGATTGGGGAGGGCTAACATTAGGAGAAATACCTAATGTAGATGGTTGGGGAATATATACAGTAAACCACCATGGCACGTGTATACCTATGTAACAAACCTGCACGTTCTGCATATAGACCCTAGAACTTGAAGTATAATTTAAAAAAAACAGAATAAAAGGGCTGAAAACTAAGGACAAAGAGGTCTGAGGTAGAGGCATGTGGGTGGATGTACAGTGGGCATGAAGTGTAAAGATTCTGCTCTATATATAAACATCTGCTAGAAAGCATCCACCATGAAAGACATGCAGAATAACCAAGTAGACAAAATGACTCAGCTAGTTGATGTTAGCCAGCCTTTTTTATCAGTCACTCCAGAACTGGCACTTTGTACACATGAATGGAGTGGCCAGTGGCACAGACAAAGTTACATGTGGGACCAACAAGTGACACACACTTACCAAACCACGAGCTCCTGCTGCCTCTGCACATCCAAGCTGCTAGTAACAGTGAGCGAGGCAGAGCCTCTGATATATCCCTACTGCTCCAAGAGGCCATCTCAGCGTCAAGACAACTACATTGGGGCCTTCTATTCTGAAAAGGCCTGTGCTTTGCCTTCACAGGGACAGATAGATATTCTGGGTACAGATTTGCCTTTGCAGCCCACAGAGCCTCAGGAAGCCCCACTAGCCAAGGGTTGTGGAATATCTGACCGATAGGCATAAGCTCCGCACAGCAGAGCAGCCATCTCGGGAACTCTGTTGCTGCAAAGGAGATCTGAGGGCTGTATTTTCATAGCAGCCACAAGAACATAAGTTAGAATTGTCCCACTGAGGGGAGAGAGAGCTGGGTTATTATCCACAAACACCAGTTCCTTGCTGGCTCAGGGTTGGTCCTCAGGCACCAGCTCTCAGCCTGCCCTGCCTTACTCAGACTGAGCATGATTTCATGGCTGTTTGAAGGCCATCAAGCAAAGAGACACAGGAAGATATCCACAGGCCTGGACACTGTCTGCTTGTGACCTCCAGAGTAGGTTGAGGGCGTATAAACAAGGCAGCAAGGGTATTTTCTACATGTTCACAAAATCTGGGAGTCATTTGTGTTGCATGGTAGCAAAAGTCAACCACACCCCAAACGAGATGTGAGGGGGAAACATTTTTATTTTACCTGTAACTAATCTTGCCTTTTCCTGATCCTACTCATGGTGAATGGAAAACATTATTAGCTAGATGTACAATTTGGCTTAAGCCTGTTCTGATTCCATAATTTTAATACTTTAAAGCAGAACGTTCACGTAGTATTAGGTCTTTCTGTGATATAAGTAGTCTCTCCATTGCCTGCTCAAGCGTGCTTACAATCGTGGAAAACAGTTGACATCTCATGCCTCATGGTCTCTTCTCCTCTGGTGTCCGAGGTGATATCCCTTGTCCACCTAAACTCTGATGGCATTTGAGTCTGGAGTCTGAGGCTGGGGTAACTTCTAGTCCGATGCGTTTCTAGTCGTAACTCCAAGGCTATCTTGACTGCTCCATTGCTCCTGTAAGTGCCATAGATCTATCTGGTGATTCTCTGTGGCTATCACTCAAACTCCAACCACAGCAAACCCTTCAGTCAAAGTTCTCAGTTATTGTCAAGGCTCCTCCAACGAAAGCCATGGATGGCCCAGAAACATTGACCCCTAAGGCCTCTCTCTGCCTCCCCATTCTGTACCACCCAGTTTGTTTTGATGGGGCTGCAGGCCAGACTGGTGATGCACAGCATTGTTCTCCGTATTGTCCTCAAAGCACTGCCCCTCCTTCATCTTCCATCCACAGGATATATATGGATGCCATTGGATCCTTACCTTCTCCCCTCCTTCCTATCATCACTCTAGGATGAAAGGGTGATTTTTCCCCAAAGTTGTGTTTTATTCCAACTCTCATCAAGCCTTAGGTGGAAATCAGGCTGAGAAAACTCTATGCACTGTTACCTCCAGGCTTGGGCTTTGACAGGCTCAAGTTCAAGCTAAAGGAATTTTGGAAGTCTTTTCTCAATAGCCTGCTTGCAAGTTTTCCCAGTCTTGCAGCACAATCCTTTTTTTCTAATGTCAGAAATGCCATTTTAATTCAATGTTTATCCTTTTATGCCTACTCCAGCAAGTCTTAATCTTCCCCCGAGTAGATGGATGTTGGAGAGTGGACCAAAGCAAAAGAGAAAATAACATTTTGAATATTAAAATTATTACTCCTATTATAATTACTCAAGAACAATGGCTACAAGGTATTAACCTCAATTTTTCTTATGAGAGAGAGAGAAAAATACATCATTACTCAATGATGTTGGAGGGTCCCAGAATTTTCCCAATGGTCTTTCATGAGAGACTGACTTCAAAGGAATTTAGGGCTTGGAGCTAGCTGCTTTGGGCTACAGTCCCAGAACCCCTCAGATACATGGTTGATATCCCTTTCAGGTCAGAGAAAAGAGAGTTAGAGAAGATGCTGTACTACAGATTAAAACCCAGGCCGTCTTTCACTAGAATCAGTGACCCTATTGGACACCTCTTTACCTTCACGCTGGCTGCCATGGCAACTCCTGGCTACACATTTCCCTGTTGTTACCAGCCTGATGGATACTATGCAGGCAACTTATTATATTTTTGTTAAATTTCAACTTTTATTTTAGATACAAGGGGTACATGTGCAGGGTTGTTACATGGGTATACTGCATCCAGATCGTGGGCATGGGACCCAACAGGCAGTTTTTCAAGTCACATGCCACTTCTCCACTCCCTCCTCTAGCAGTCCTCAGTGTTTATTTTTCTCATGTTTATGTCATGCCTGCTCAATGTTTAGCTCTCACTTACAAGTGAGAACATGTGGTATTTGGTTTTCTGTTCCTGCAGTAATTCCCTTAGAATTATGGCCTCCAACTCCATCCATGTTGCTGCAAAGGACATGATTTCATTCTTTTTTATGGCTATGTAGTATTCCTTGGTGTGTATGTACCACATTTTCTTTATCCAATCCACCGTTGATGGACATCTAGGTTGATTCCATGTCTCTGCTGTTGTGAATAGGGTGGTGATGAACATATGGGTGTATATGTCTTTTTGGTACAATGATCTATTTTCCTTTGGGTGTATATCCAGTGATGGGGTTGCTGTGTCAAAGGGTAGCACTATTTTAAGTTCTTTGAGAAATCTCCAAACTGTTTACAGTGGCTCATGCCTATAATCCCAGCACACCAGGAGGACAAGGCAGGAGAATAGCTTGAGGCCAGCAGTTCAAGTGTAGGTTAAGTTTCTGACAGGCAGAACCCAAGTTTATAGATCTCAAAGATTATACAATTTGCAGGGTCCTCTTTAATAAAAGAAATAGACAATTACAAGTATAAAATTAGGTACAGTTGTAAATATCTATTTAGAATAAGAAAAAATTACAATAGGAAGTTAAAAAAAAAACCCTGACAAATACCATAAGTATCATAACATTTCAAAAACATACTAGTTTTATTAATTATATTCTGAATACACCCTCCATCATAATTTTTTCTACATTATTCCTTGCATACTCTGTAACTGACTCTTCATGAGATAACAGTTGTGTAACATTCTTCTTTATAGAAAGAACAGAAAAATAGTTCAGTCTTTCCTATAGTAGAGTTTGTTTAGGAGAGTTTGGGGGAGGGGGAGCATACAGGTGGGAGGACTGAAGGTCACATGGCTAGAAAACGTTTTTTGGCGTGGAAGTATGTGGGGAATAAAAGAGATACAAGGATACACTGTAAATAAATACATTTATCCCACTCAATGCAAATGAAAAGTATTCCCAACTCAGCTTCTACAAAATGCCTGTGGCCACTCCAGCACACCTAACTGAAGACGATGGGTGATGGAGGGAATATCGGAGTGGAAAGTGAAAAGATTCTTAATCTGTTGGAACTATGATATCTTACTTTTGCAAATTTTGGAAAAATTATGACCATGGGAACATATTTCAAGGTCTTTGAAAGGAACTGTGTAAGTGAAAGGTGTTGGCTTTGAGCTTCGTCATCTTCCTTTACACCCATTGCTCTCTGAAAATACACTTGATTCATCCAATCCGTGCTCAGTTTCCTGATTCCTAATTCAGGACCCACTTCGGA
Organism: Cacajao melanocephalus; assembly: GCA_963573385.1. Classification (NCBI taxonomy): domain Eukaryota; kingdom Metazoa; phylum Chordata; class Mammalia; order Primates; family Pitheciidae; genus Cacajao; species Cacajao melanocephalus. The sequence continues at coordinate 75,197 of CAUYLG010036947.1, forward strand.
TGTTACTCCTTTAGGAAGTCTTTCCTGATCCTCAAAACCTGGGTGGGTTTTGTCATGGAGGCTTTGAGCAAGATCCTTTCCAAGGTCACAATATACTGAAATTGACCCTTATCACACCTAAATTTTCTTCCATTCCTACCCCTCCAGGGATGAAAATCCTTGAGGGCAGGGGCCACATTTTATTCATCATTGTATTCTCATCATTTAACACACAGTCTGGCATACTGGAGATGCTAAAAAGCATCTCATAAATTAATAAAAGAAACAATTATTTGGGAGAAAAGACATCTACTCTAGTAATTCCTAAGGAAGAACTCACTTCTTGACAAAGGGTCACCCAAAAGGAACAAATATTCTTAAAATATAAAAATCCCTTCTCTATGATGGTTCTCCATCTCCTTCTTTCCAGACCTCTTTCTATAACTATGTCTGATAGGGATCAAAGTATTCCTATAAAGTGACCACTATATAAAACTCACAATTGTCCTAGCAGGAGTCTTTTAAATCTTTAAAACTTTTAACCATATAACCTCTTCCTGTCTACCACTATGAATCACAGAGAGAAACAAATTGTAGTGTTGAAATGAAAAATTTGTATTCTTTCCTTATATATCTACATTAGATCCTAACCTGTTACTTTCACCTTTTAATTCATAATTCTTAGATCACCTTCACCTGCCATTGTGTTAACATATTTTTGAAGACGATAAATATAATTAGGGAGATGGAATAGCATATTAATGGTGCAAATCTCTGGAATCAGAGATTTAGATTAAAAACAAAAGCCGGCTTCATTTTATATTATCTGGGAGTAGAGACTGGGAGGCTGGGGAGTAGAAGACCAGAGTCAGCCCTTCTCATTGATGATACTTCTCACCACATGTCTTAGTAGGCAAAGATTAGTACCCTCTATGCTGACAACACTCCAAGACATTCTCAAATGTCTCTGGACTGATTTTGAAAGAGTCCTTTTGTTCTTGATATATTTTCATGGTTAATGACAGCTTATGGGAAGATGTCCATGGCCAACTTTGACTTTTAATGACAAACAAAAGCACAAAAGGGAAGGAGGTTTTGTAAACAAAGCACAAAGGGGAGAAATTTTAAAGTGTAGTGATTTGGAATCGGAGGACCCGAGTTTGGATCTAGGTCGTGTCACTGAAAGCCAATTTCTGAGCTCTAATTTCCTCATCTATAAAATTTTGATAGCAAAAAGACCTCATGAGGTTGTGAAAAATGGTCAGATAATGAAGGTGAAGGATGATTTGTATAGTATAAAGTGCAAAAAATAGTTGGCTCTGATTTATGATGTAATATTTTGTGCTAGGTTTTCCATGTCCTGAAAAGCTATGTAAACGTTTCTTTGAAAGTTCTTATTATTTAGAAAATGGAATCGTTTTGTGAGATGATAGAAGTCTGATAAGTCCTGAACTGATTAAGACCAAGTATACCCAGGAAGGGTGCCTCCAATTAATTAACAAAAAAGAAGGTCTTTAAGAGATGAAAATGATTGAATTTATATGAAAAACTCCCCAAATGCCCTTAAAGTAAAAATGGGCATACATTTTTAGAAGTCTGTCAGAAACAAATTGAGGGATAAATGAGATCTGTTTAACTTCATCAGAAATCTGTGCAAAGTGGATAGAAATAAACAAGAGTTACATGTTTCTTGTTGGCCATCAACATGTTATTTGTTGTCGATACAATAACATAGTAAACTTAATGCGGTTTATTTGTCTAAAGGGAACAGCTTATCTTTTGTTTGGAACATAGAAGCAAGCTGAGTCCTGATCTGTGTTATTTCAGTGTCTGGTTGATTTGTACTTGAGGTTTCCGGAGCAAAAGCTTTGTTACTAAATACCTGGCAGGATCTCACTGCCATGGCTAGCGATCAAAAGGTCGAGTAAAATCTCCTGTTTGGCATTGAGAAGATTAATTCAGAATTGCTTTTGCTCTCATGATACATAATTCAGTTCAAGAAATATTTATTGAGACCTACTATATGCCAGGCATTGTTCTAGGTTCTGAGAGTATAAAGATGACTAATTTTGCGATTAATTTTGTTCTCGTACTGTAATTTTCTTCTGCCCCTGTGGCCCTCCCTTCTTTTATTCAGCTTTGCAGTCTTCCTTCATTACTTCATGAAGGCAAGACCAGAGCTGAAAAATAGGGAGAAAAAAGTAAGCCCTTAAATTTTAGAAAACAAGATCTCAGAGGAATGGTAGGGGCCTTGGAACCAACAACAGAAAAGCTTACATTGGAAGCTTGGTCCATCCTTCACCTGTTAGATTGGTTGTTTTTTTCTATTAATGTTTTGTGAAAACTACATTAATAGAAAAAAATTAATGTAGTTTTCACAAAACATTAATAGAAAATGTTAGCTATCCATACCAGTAAGTCAGTAAAGACAGAGACTGGACTCTATCTTTACTGACTTACAGTATGGATAACTTTTTCAACATGCCAGGACACAGATAAACTTCTGAGTTGGAAGCAAGGACTCTCTAGGGAAATAGTGGCTACCTAGAAAATATGGAAAAATTACTGTCTCCTTGGTACCTAATGTCTCTTTTATTCTTACACTCATGATAGCCCAACTATAGAGCTAGAGACTGCATTTTATCAATTGCTTTATAGCCAGGTAAATCCATGTGTTAGGAGGTGAGTAGTTGTACCAGTTGGGAGCTTTGATATGGACTTGGAACACTGGACACGTGTTTCTTCATTCATCTTTCCCTTTCCCACAGGCTTTAACCCCGACTTGGCAAGACCCAGACAGATGATGGAAGAGCAATAGGAAGGAGGAAACCTGGGTCCTTGGAGCAGAGCATCTCCTCCGATTGCACAACTCACTGCTCGACTTACCCTCTCTTTTATCCAAGTCATTGTAATTTCTGGCCTTATTTTCTTTTTTATGGAGTAAACTAGCTTTTACCCAAAACCGAAAGAAAAGCCCACTTCACCAATATATGGGTAGGAATGAATGGAAGCAGTGTGAGGTCTTGCCTTAGAAGTACTGATAGTTTATTAGGGGAAAGACAAGTGAGAAGAGAAGAGAGAGCCATCTATCATAGCTGAAAAGTGAGAAGACAGGTAACATGACAGATCCAGAGGGCACAGGGTCAGAGTAGCATTGGTTAACTGAGACCCAGTGTCTCTCTCTCTTGTACAATTCTGGGCAGACATTGACAAATTCATGCTGCTTGGACTTTCTTTTTATTACATGGCCCTTTCATTAGCACTATTTCTTCAGGCAAGACAGTGTAATTGATTAGATATGAATACAATTTATGCATGCCCCATTGCCACACAAGATTATATGATTACTCGTGGATGTTCTCAAACAATTTTAGCCACAGAGTTGAGCCCAATTTTTTTTTCATTCTCAGAAGGTAATCGAATTTCCATGTTCTTGCAGTGGAAAAACTAGCTTTGTAAAGTGCTGATGGTTTTTATCACCTAAAACTAAATCTTTGAGTTGAATATTGTTGTTGGCAGAGAATGAGAATATGCTCAGTCATAAGAAAATGAAGCATTTCTTGTGTGAAAAATGTGTCACACTCTTAATCCCCCTTTTCACCCTCTCCCTACCCCAGCATTGAATAGCTATGATGATACATTTGGCCGGTGGTTAAATATTTGTGCATAATGATGTTCTGAGATCTGATCCAGCCAAATTCAAAGGTGCTCAATGGCCTCTGAGAGATTTTTATTTTTTATTTTTATTGTACTTTAGGTTCTGGGATACATGTGCAGATCAGGCAGGATTGTTGTATAGGTACAAACATGGCAATGTGGTTTGCTGCCTCCATCCCCTAGTCACCTACATCTGGCATTTCTCCCCATGTTATCCCTCCCCAACCTCCCCACCCTACTGCTGTTGCTCCCTAGCCCCCACACCACAGACCCCAGTGTGTGATGCTCCCCTCCCTGTGTCCATATGTTCTCATTATTCAACACCTGCCTATGAGTGAGAACATGTGGTGTTTGATTTTCTGTTCTTGTGTCAGT